>JABSTQ010004977.1:0-71057 GCA_013358835.2 Ixodes persulcatus
CGATAGATGGTGCCACTGTACCAATTTATTATCTCGCGCCGTTCGCTATCTTGCGAGAGAAATATGTGCGGAGCGCAAGCTCGTCTGCTTCTTGCGCGGGTCTTGCGGTGACTTCACCGCAACTTACGGAGGCAGCTCAGCAAATGATGATGCCGAAACATAAGTTTAGACAAAAACAATGCAGTCTGAGTTGTGACATTAAGCAATGCAAGCGTGACGTTTTGCATTGCTTAATGTCACATTTCAGACTGCGTTTTTTGGTCTAAACTTATGTTTCGGCATCGTCATTTGCTGAGCTGCCTCCGTAAGTTGCGGTGATTGCCTCTCCGAGTGTTGTGCGAGAAAGTACACGCACGGTCTTTTATTAGAGTGTAAACCAATCACACGGTAAATGCGCTGCGATCCTCTGTGTGTGTTTTTTTGTCTTTTTTTGTGCGTGATCGGTTTTATGAACGAAAAGGCACGTTGATTTTATGATTCATGTTCGTCACTTGGCTATTGCTTCCTTCTTTGCTCTGGTCGGGGTGATATGATGCGATCCAGTAGGCTGGCTTTCCAGCTACAATGAGACGATCGGGACGGGGACAAGCCCGGTCCTTATGAAGAACGACAGCACGTGGCCCTGTCCTCAATAGGGACGTGACAAATGAGAGCTCGAAGCCCTCGACGCCGAGATAAGGTCGAGAAACGAAGGAGCCCACCGTCGGAGGCCTCCTGCGGCGTGGCGTCGATTGCCTGCCAGCCGGAATAGTCCCCAGGCTCGAGATCGGGCCGGGTCATCCAGACCTCGTTCCACACGTGGAAGTTCCTGGCGGGGAGTCAACACGTCTCGGATCAACCCGGGTTCAAAGCGATCAAGTCACGTGAGTAACGCGGTGCGTGACGCGAAGTTAGCTGCCTTTGCCTCGACTCGCTCTTCGAACGAGTTCGAGTAGAGACAAGGGCAGCTATAGCTTTGCCTCTACCCCCTAATCATTCCAGTCAGAGCTCGGCTCTCTGGCGTACGTCCCCGCTCGCTCCGGTTATCCTCCTCTCCCCCGGTGTCTACCCGCATAGCCAAGTGCGCTCTGCTCAATGCAGTGATACGCGTGCCCCAGGCGGTTGAGCGCGTTTGGCTTTGGGGCGGGAGAGGGGCGAGCGACCAAACCTGGTTCGCAACGCCGATGCTGCAGTGGCGCTCTGGCACTGCGGATGTCATCTTAGGCGCACGTGGAGAACAAATATGCATGGTCACGTCCAGGGGCGGATTTAGAGGGGGGGTCCGGATGTCCCGACCCCCCTCTTGATTTCTGCATGTGTTAAATTTAGGGCGTGAAACGAGGGAGAGGGGGAGGGGGTTCCTAAACAAATGCTACGCTGACCAACACCTGCCCCCCCCCCCCCCCCTTCAGGAAATTCCTGCATCCGCCCCTGGTCACGTCGCAAAATGTGGCACGCGCCTGCGATGCCCGCTGTCGCTCGACACAGCGGCGCAATTCCACGAGAGCCCCGAGCGCTCGGGTTGGCAGGGAAAGGGGCCTCCTCACCAGACGACGTCCTTGTTGAGCGTCTCGATACTCTTCCCGTGTTCGTCGTAGAACTTGTCCACCGTCAGGCTGTTGTGGGTATCGTGGGCCGAGGAGTAGTTGGTCACACTCCTTGCCGGGATCCCCAAGGCCCGAAACACTGGTGGGCGAGAACAACGCATGCGAGCGCAGCGAAAACATTACTCACATGCTTTCAATCGCGTTGATGCCGCGGGTCGCACTATGAATTGGGCCCTCGGTTTGCGTGTTAACTCCGACGACTATCTGAAGGGTCGGTGCAGTGTTTATTTCACATACTCTTATGTAACTCTAAAAAACTATTAATTTAAAGAGATATAACCTGGCATGGCATCATCTTTTATTGCTACGATCAGGCACGTAGCCAGGGGGGCATGGGAACCGGGCCCTTTCCCCCCCCCCCCCCTTTTCCGAAATCTTCTATTTCGTGGGGCGTCCTCTATCCCCTCCCCCTCATACAGCATTTTGTCAAGGGCGCCCCCCCCCCCCCCCCCCCGAAACAAAATCCTGGCTAAGTGCCTGGCTACAATTATACCTTTCAAATTTCATACAAATGATACCAACGGCTAAACGGTTTGCCTTCAGGGTAGTGTCCTTCCTTAAAGAGACACTGTGAGAAAAAAAAAATGTTTTTTTTTTTTTTAAGAGCAGAGATGGGACATGTATATAGATATAACACTTTACCTCGAAAAAAAATTTTGCGCAATATTTACGCCGTTAGACGCCATTTACGTGCAGATGGTGGAGGTCGCAGCCCGCTAAGCCCCTCCCCGTGCTTACAAGGTGCTTACATCTCTCAGAGTGGGCACGGCGAAATTGCAGCGACGATGTGTCTCAACCTTCCGCTTTTCGTTCAGATCCTGATAAGCTGTTGCTGCATCACACTGGACAAGACATCTACCGAGGGCAATGTCAGCAACCTCAGCACGTGGACCAACCAAGCAATCGCTCAAGATCTGGCCACAGCTGGGACTGCGGCGCTGCTAGCCCGTCCACCGTCGGCTACAAAAGGCGCCGCTCGACCAGATGTCTTCAGTGGGCACGGCGAAATTGCAGCGACGATGTGTCTAAACCTTCCGCTTTTCGTTCAGATCCTGATAAGCTGTTGCTGCATCACACTGGACAAGACATCGACCGAGGGCAATGTCAGCAACCTCAGCACGTGGACCAACCAAGCAATCGCTCAAGATCTGACCACAGCTGGGACTGCGGCGCTGCTAGCCCGTCCACCGTCGGCTACAAAAGGCGCCGCTCGACCAGATGTCTTCAGTGGGCACGGCGAAATTGCAGCGACGATGTGTCTCAACCTTCCGCTTTTCGTTCAGATCCTGCTAAGCTGTTGCTGCATCACACTGGACAAGCCATCTACCGAGGGCAATGTCAGCAACTTCAGCACGTGGACCAACCAAGCAATCGCTCAAGATCTGGCCACAGCTGGGACTGCGGCGCTGCTAGCCCTTCCACCGTCGGCTACAAAAGGCGCCGCTCGACCAGATGTCTTCAGTGGGCACGGCGAAATTGCAGCGACGATGTGTCTAAACCTTCCGCTTTTCGTTCAGATCCTGCTAAGCTGTTGCTGCATCACACTGGACAAGCCATCTACCGAGGGCAATGTCAGCAACTTCAGCACGTGGACCAACCAAGCAATCGCTCAAGATCTGACCACAGCTGGGACTGCGGCGCTGCTAGCCCGTCCACCGTCGGCTACAAAAGGCGCCGCTCGACCAGATGTCTTCAGTGGGCACGGCGAAATTGCAGCGACGATGTGTCTCAACCTTCCGCTTTTCGTTCAGGTTGGTTACCGCCACATGTACCTGTTCAGATGCTACCGAAGCGATTGCCGATTCATTGTTGTTGTGCCGTGCCCAAATGCCCTTGTATCTAGCGTGAAAGAGTGCTGGAATATAATTATAATGCAATTAAATGCAAAGGTGCAAGCGAGCTGGACAAGAATGACGAAAACCACCACCTCACCAGTCACCTAGCTGTATTTGGAGATTTGTGTTTGTCCTTTGTCCCTCTTGTTCCCCTTCTCCAGGGATTATTTTCGTCATGCTGGAATATGTTGGTTATGCTTCTCGCTGGCGACATTGAAGAAAACCCGGGCCCTCCAACTCTTGAACAGATGGCCAAGTCGATACTAAAAAACAAACCGAGATTGCGGAGGACATAAAATCTATGAAAAGTAGCCAAGCACTGACAGAACAAAACATTGATTCAATAAACAAAACATTCGCTGAGTACGACGAAAAGTTTAAAATAATGCAGGAAACAAACGCAAAGGTCATACAGCTTAAAAATACCATTATCGTCCTACAGAAATCCCTATCAACTCAGCAAATGAAGCTGGATGGCCTTGAAAATCGTGAAAGGCGTAATAACTTGATTCTTTTTGGTTTCCCTGAAAACTCTGGGGAATCTTTGGAAGCCGCAGTTGTAGACGATCTCTTCAAAAGTCGCCTCGGTGTTAATGTCAATTCGGTACAGCGTATTCACAGGCTTGGTGGAAAGGCTGAAAGGAAAATCAGGCCTGTCATCATGAACTTTGCTTGTTATAAAGAACGTCAGGAAGTACTGAAAAATTGCTCGAAACTGAAAGGTTCCCGGTTATTTCTGGGGGAAGACTTCTGCTGGAATACTCTGCAAAAAAGAAAAAGGCTATGGGAGTCGTCGAAAGAAAATCGAGACAACGGCGATAAAGTTCAACTATTTCACGACAAACTTCAGATAAATCGCGACACCTTTGTTTGGGATGAGCGTGCGAATTGTCGAGTTCAGATAAATAATGAAAAACGCCACACACCAGAACGCAATGAATGACAGTCGTCAGGTTGTCGCTTGGTACTGCTTAACGCGCGAAGTGTATTGAATAAACTTGCTGACGTCGAGGGTGTTTTATACGAATATGATGCTGACATAACAGCGATAACGAAAACATGGCTACATTCGGGTATCTCTGATTGTGAACTTGTTCCTCCGACTCATCAAATAATACGACACGATCGTTCATCCCGAGGCGGGGGTGTGGCTATCATTGCGAAAAACAATGTTTGTTGCTCTGTCTTGGAAGGAATTCAAAACCACGAGAGCTTGTGGTGCAAAGTAGAAGTCGGAAAGGTTGTGTTTGTTCTTGGCGTTGTCTACAGGCCTCCAAATGCACCTGGTGTTTTTTTGGAGACGCTATACGACTACTTATCTGGATTAGTTAGAAATAGAACTAAAGTTGTTGTTGGTGATTTCAATGCTCCCGGAATTGATTGGAATAATTTAAGACTAACCACCTCAAATACACAAAAAGAGTCAATTTTACTTGACCTACTTTCTAACGTTAACCTTTTACAGGTTGTTACTCAGCCAACGCGGGTTACACCAACAACAAGTTCTATACTTGACTTAGCTTTCGTGAGTCCTTCTATGCCCTGTGAGGTCAGCATACATAAAGGCATATCAGACCACGATCTTGTATCGCTAGTTTTTTGTTTTCCCGAGGCTACAGTAAAAGCTCCGTCTCGTAAGCTAATACAGGATTTCGGCCGAGCGGACGATGTCAGCATACTCGACTATCTTGAAACAAGATTCGATGCATTCAGCAATTCCTCCGGAAACACAGAATTCCTTTGGCAGATGTTAAGAGACACAGTTGGTCACTGCATCGAGCGCTTTGTTCCGGAAAGAAAAATAACCATTAACAGGCCGCATCCTTGGATATCAAGAGAGGTAATCCATTTGATAAGACGCATTAAAAGACTCCGCCGACGGAGGGCTTGTAACTCGTGAGTTTTGAAGATCTGTGTTCTACTTTGAGGAAGAAAATCGTGGAGGGTCGAACAGCCTTTTTTTCACAAACTCTCCCTACCTTTATGCGAGATTCTCCTCAAATATTCTGGCAATATCTGTCTCCCTCACATGGTTGAGAAAGTTAAAATACGAAATGTAGTCATAGATACTCCAAGGGATATAAGTACCGAGTTTAATACATATTTTCAGTCTGTCTTTACCAAACCAACAAACGCAGTAGACTACCTTGCACCTTCAAGTTGCACTTCTATTCCCATGTCTGACCTAACTGTGACAGCCCAAGGTATCTTTGCTATGTTACTTAATTTAGACAGTAAAAAAGCGTCTGGCCCAGATGACATTCCTGCTGCATTTATGAAGAGGTATGCTGAGTGGATGTCAATGTTTCTGTGTATAATATTTACGTCTTCCTTGAAAGAAAAACTTGTTCCAGTCGACTGGCTTTGCGCGCGCGTAGTACCGGTCCATAAGGCGGGCGATAAGCTTTCCGTTTCGAACTACCGACCCATATCTTTAACTTGCATATCTTCCAAACTTCTTGAGCACATTGTAAACAAGCATATTGCTGATTACCTCGAGAGCAACAATTTTTTTACTGACTCCCAGCATGGTTTTCGGCGTAATCGCTCTACCACTACCCAGCTCGTTTGCACCGTGCATGACTTAGCAAGCATTCTTAATGAAAAAGGGCAAGCTGACGCGGTTTTTATCGACTTCTCGAAAGCCTTTGACACTGTTCCCCATGATGCACTACTTTTTAAGTTAAGAAAAGCTGGTATTAGGGAAGACTTGGTGCAGTGGATAAAGTGCTATTTGTACAACCGGAAGCAATATGTTGAAATCAATGGTTCCCGTTCTCCCTCCCTTGACGTTTTTTTCCGGTGTCCCCCAGGGATCAGTCGTAGGCCCGTTATTATTTCTTGTCTATATAAATGACATTGTGAACGATATCAATAAAAAAATCCAGATCAGGTTTTTTGCTGACGATTGTGTCTTGTATACGAAAGTGGAGAGTGTCGAGGACCAGATTATGCTCAACAACGCCCTGGGTTCCGTGTCTGAATGGTGCAAGAAATGGCAGATGAAACTTAATCTACAAAAAACGATAGCGATCACCTTCACTAAGAAAAAAAGCTCCCTAAGTTTTGAGTACCTTTTTGATAGCTCCCCCGTTACCAAGGTCGACTCCGTGAAATATCTGGGAGTAACGCTCACTCCTGGCCTTAGCTGGAGCATGCATGTAGATAATATATGCTCAGCTGCCTTCCGAAAACTCTGTTTCATTAGAAGAAAACTAAAGCTGGCACCAACATCCACTAGACTAACCGCCTATAAGACCCTAATAAGGTCCAATGTTGGAGTACGCCACTGTAGTATGGGATCCTTATACCAAAGTTGATTCTTCTAAAATCGAACGTATACAAAACCAGTGTCTACGATTTGTGTACGGCAGGTACAAAAGGACGGATTCTATCACTGAGATGTTGTCATTGTCAAACATAGAGCCTTTGTGCGCCCGACGTAAGTTAGCTAGGCTAAAACTTTTGTACTGTATTGCGAACAGGCAAACCGGTATCGATCCTACCATGTATTTGCTCCCTCCCTTCAAGCACTCCAGTAGAATAAACAACTCGCACCACATTCGACCCTTTAGATCGTCATCCAACGTGTTCAAGTTTTCTTTCTTTTCCAGAACTGTAGATGAATGGAATCTTTTACCTGACAAGATTGTTGCGTGTACGACCCTAGACCAATTTGTTGATGCATGTTCTTCGCATTTCTAACGCGCTCGCATGGTTTTTTTTTTTTTTTGTTATATATCAGTAATGTTGTAGTCATGATTTTAAGATTCAACCTATCACTAGAGTTCTTACTTATTCTTTTATGTGCTCTGTTGCGCTTATTGCAAGACGCTATCAGTGGCCTCATTGTTATGTTATCTATACACCCTTTAAACCTGTGTATTTTTTTTTCTTTCTTTTTGTGACCTCCAGTGTACCACATTTGTTGGTTTACTCTGTTTAGTTATGTCTTTTCTTTCTTGTTGTCCCACCCTGCTTGGGCCTGAAATGGCCTGCAGTATGAATAAATAAATAAAAAATTAGCTGGAGAGATGATTGACTTGTGAAAGGTCGGTTGTAATTTTGTATCTCTGTGCCATATTTTAACCGACTATTTTCTTTTAAGTTTGAGAAGCGAAAATTCCAGATGGAGTCATTATTGTTTTCAAATGTATTCTGAGATTGCTTCTCCCGCTTTGGTTTGAAAGGTTAACGAACATAGCTGCCGGCGTCTGCGGAGTGGTGAACGAGCGAAGCTCGTTGAGCTCGTTAATTTTTAAGAGTGCGAGTGGTTTTGAGTTTACAGAGGCGTCTAGAGGAAGATCTCCTCAACCGACGTAGTTTCCAGCAAACAACTGCCGCGAGTATACGCGCCTTCGGAAAAGCTGTGCGGATGCTTGTTCTCGGAGCGGGACTGGCCTAAGCCTAGCGTCCCATATCAACTATTTTTATCGATCCGGCTTAATTTCTTTCATTGCGCGTGTTGGTGCTGAATAAAGATCTCGGTTCCCGTAAAAGCGGCCCCGCTGCTCTGTGAATTGTGCGACTGTCGTGGTTGCGACCATGGTTTGAATACCGGCAAGATACCTACACAGGTAAGAATTTGCGAGCCATTTGGTTGAAGGCAGTCAGGCGTTCGGCTCGCATCAAGTTTGTCCAGGTATGTTCCCGTCATTTTGCTTCAAAAGGCAAGTGTTTTCAAGTTTTGCAGAGCACCTGGCTTGCCAAAGCGAATATTTTTACGTCGCGTTTTAATGGACCTTTTCCGAGAAGCGTTCTGCGCACGCGCGAGCACTCGATGCCAAGCGGCGGAAGTCGGCACTAGAAATCGAGGACATTCGGAAGGAGGCTGTGGATCAGCGAGTAGAACACGTAATTGCAACATATATATAATTGTGTTACACAAAAAAAAAGAAAGTGGACGGAAAGAAAAACATGACGTTTGGGTGGACGCCACAGATCCCCCTCTTTAGAGTCGCGTTGGGCACGCGCCGCTGCTCGGAGAGCGAAGAAACTGGTAGCGTAGCTCCCATTATCGATTGGTAGCGCAGGTAGGTCACTTCCTGCATTACCAATCGATTTTTAGTTCGTGCAGCCACCGCCTGGTGCCGTCGGTATGTGAAAAAGGTCCATTGTGCGTCGTGACGCTCACCCACCTTGCTCGCAAAGGCCATGTAAAAAAAAAAAAAAAAAAAAACAACAACAGTAAAGCTGGAAGGACTGCATATTTATTTTGCTGGTTTTTTAGTCCTTTCGGTCGCTTATTACATCACTCGATAGACGCTGACATACGCTTGTATTGGACCGTGGCTTGTGCATGATGGAACGCTAGGACGCTGCTTTCATGATCGCGTCGTCTGAGCGTTGCAGACGTTTTTAGACAGGGGAGGAATAGCAGACGGACGGAGGCGAAAACGGACGCCGACGCGCAGCTTTCGTCTCGGCGGCTCACGGGAATTGCGTACAACGATAGACGGTAGTGAAATAGCAGACGATGCCGAAGGCTGCCGCGCGTCTGCTCGCACGGGTAGCAGGCGGTGTTAGACTTCCAGACTAGGCGCATCAAGTGTCGCGAAAGGGAGACACTACGCTTGTTAGCGTGTACGGTTAAGCAGCCAAGCCAGTCCAGTAGTAATGGGCGGGGCCACTAATTTGTGGGCGGGGCTTAGAGCGGGCAGTGATCTCCACATAAATTGCGTCGAACGGCGTAAATACTGCGCGAAATTATTTTTTTATTGGAACAATTATTTAAAAAAAATGTGTCCCTTTTATGCCATTAAAAAAAATATATATTTTTTTCTTGCAGTGTTTTTTTTTTAAGTTAATCTGATCAATCACCTTTTTTTTTGGTTCATTAGCTTTCATAGACGTCAATCAAACGATCGAATAAGGGAGGTATAAGACAAAAATTAATAAAACAAAATTAGCAGGACGAAAGGCTTATGTTTCCTTCTTCTGAGGGTTTTGTAAATTCAACTCTTACGAGCATGCCATAGCAAAAGAGTCGAACGACGAACCCGTGGTCGTGACTCCAGAGAAGACCCAGCACTGGGCATACTTGACGGGTTTCTTGGTTTTTAGGTACTGCTGCAAAATGGTAGCGCTGCCCGTCCACGCGGCAGGATGCGTGCCGTTCGGGAATGAAGTCTTCCAGCTGCCATACAAAACTCCTCCCTCGTTCGCCTCGTTCACCTAAAGGTGAAGAAAAAGAAATGAAATACTGGTCGGCTACTAGTGCACCGCGTGTGTCGAGGCCACAACAGCCGTGTCGTAAGTTTAAACGCTCAATGACGAGAACGCAGCGCAGCGCGAAACGCACAATAGCGATCAACGTTAGTCCCGTGTTCTGCGCATCTCTAAAACATTAAAAATTTACCGGCCCCCCAAAAAAAATTTGCAGGAATATTTTATTTGGTGGATTAGGGAATGCGTTAGCCATGACCCTCGTGAAACGCCGTCCCCATTTGGAAATCGCTAACGCTGATTCCTTCACTTTTCTGTTTTGATTTTCCCTTCTGCTTTTGCTATATTTTGCTGCCTCTTTTTGGCCTCGTTACGGGGTTAGTGGTGGCTTTTCCTAAAAAGGAACGTGTGGCGTTTCCCAAGGGTGATGCTGACGTATTCCCTAAGAATCTACCAGTGGATCTTCCTGTAATTTTTTTCACCCCTTTTCTGCACTCTGCCTGTAAGAGTACGTCGTCATTCATATCACTCGTGGAAAGAACCACATCTATGCCACTCGTGGAAGGAACCCTATCCATATCACTCGTGGAGGGAACCGCATCCATCGTTTTAACTACACATACACTCATCACAGCCTACGCACCGCTACCACGAAAACCAAGAGCGAAGAACAACCGGCTCATAATTGATTTGATGCCAAGCGCTGACGCAGCACTCGTCTGCAATCTGTGTCCAGCGTTGGCATTCTCTAATGATGCCATCTCATTCAGCACTACGGCTTCGTTATCTAGAATGTGTTGCGTGGCGGCGCCTCCTCTCTGGCTCCGCGCCAGCGGTGACCGTGACTTTGACGAAAACGAAAGGGCTCATTTTGACGAAAACCCGGTGGTGTCTGTCAGTTGGTCAGCGCCGAGGGGAGAGGGAGAGGCTGATGCGTGCTGACGTCAGCGCTTCGGACCAAGCATAGCGAATCGAATCGAGATGTCACTAGTTTGAACGGCAGTATAAGTAGATGGGTAGAAAAGGAAGAAGTAGAGAGACAGGCTGCGTGTGATTGGTCCCTGCTCGATTCGATGCGCTACGATCGCGCTCGTGTAAAACCAGCCTCTGAGAACATACGCTCACGCAGCACTTCTTGTAGGCGACGCCGAAATTTCAGCACCACGGCATTGCTATTATAGGTGTGGACCGTGTTTAGAGCTTTACGTCCAGGTCGACTTTGCTTTTCACAGAGAAAAGCCATAAGGTTAGCTTGTTGAATTTTACCTTAAATCTACTGAATGGTAACTACAATTTGGACTATCAAAATTAATTTCACTTCAGTACGTCCAGGGTCGCGAGAAATAAAGACAACGAATCACTCACTGATATCATGTGCAGAAGTGATGGCTTTAACTATTCCTGCATGCTTTCCGCGTAGAGCCCGTGACTAAAACTTGCTCTCTGAATCAATTGCCGCTCCAAATTGTGTAACCTCGTCTCTCATTGAAATAGTTATTCGGTTCTTTATATTTTACGCACTACAAAGAAAGCGTTCTTGAATCTTGAATACATTTTCAAAAATCTTTTTTTTTTCTTTTGTTAAGTAACGTGTTTGTGATTATTTCAGCAACTAGTCATTACGAGTTTTTCTTGTCGCTCTTCTCTGTTCAGAGAGTTTTGACAAGTGGGGTGGTTAATGTAAGTCATATTTTAATTATGATTGTCCCGCTTGATTTCCTAGCAAAGTTTCAATATCTACCCGTCGTACCTTGGTTACATTTCTATATATCTACATATAAAAATAAAATGAGAGAGAAAAGAAGATAAACTAGTCACATGTGATCGCTCGATTTGGGAGTTACTTTTAGCTAATTTGCTAAAGGATTTAAGGATACATGAGTGACCGGGGTCCCTCCCAAGACGCACTACTGGTTACTCCTCAGATTGGACGGATCAAAGGAAGCGTCGAGTGAATTAAACGTGACGACGCTCACCACTGCAGAAATGTGCCTGGACACTTTGACAGGATCCGAGCGGGACTGAGTTGCAAATTTTCCGACGTGTCGAAGCAGGTAGACGCAACACTCGAGAACGTTCTTGTCAAACTGCAATGCAAAGCACAGTAATGTACGTAAACGAGAGGGCTTAACGCATGGCACCAATCTATTGAGACAGTATATAGCAGTAATGTGAAAACAAACGGCAATCCAATAGCATCAAAAACCAATTGCACGCTGACGTCTTAAATGTTCTGCTAACTACATGAGAAATTCATGTCTACTGTTTCAAATAAACTCAATGAAAAAAGAAAAACAAATTTTTTCGATTCTAAATTACCACTTAACACAAAGCTCGCGTATTTCGTGATTAAGTCTAAGAATATTACTGCCCTTGGGTCGTCATGTGTTAGAGTCAAAACCATCAAACTTTTTAACAGATTTAGACTTAACTCTATAGCTAATAACAATAAAAGTTTATGAACACGGCTGGGCAAAGTGCATTAGCCGCATTACGCCTGACCTCATTCCTGAACCCCCAAATTCGATTGACTTCGCTGCAGCAAGTCATAAACGCCACTAAAGATGACCGCATCTGTCGAATGGGTACGTGGAGAACGCTGCGTACCTGTCCATATTTCCAGACGGTGGGTCGAAGCCTGGTGTGATTGCCTCTCCAGATGAGTCCGGTGTCCATGAGCACACATTCGAACTTCATCCTGGTGTCGTCCATGTAGACGGTGTCGGCTAGGGTTCAAAAGAGCCAAGACATGTTCAACCTCAAAAACCTTGCAAGGCCAGAGCCCCTCTTCAAAAGTGCACGCCATTCCTTAGCTGCTGCATTAATTATCTGAGTCCGCCATTGTTTGGGCAAGTACTACTCTGAGCATGTATTGGACACGAGTCGGGGTGAACTCGTCTCAGTTCGTATCGGAAATGGGCGCTGCTTCAGCGTTCGGTTAGGACTCGGATCCCATCTGCACCCTTCGAGCCCGATGGATGGATGGATGCTAACGGCTGCACCCTTCATATCGGGCGGTAGCTTGCGTCACCTAGCCTAGAAACTAAAAACCAAAACTATGACTCCTCCAAGAAATGGCGTCCGTCAATGCTGCTTGATGGACTCTTGAAAGGGGTCTACGACGTGGCTGTGTCTTAGGTATTTTCAGGTGGTTCCAAAACTACTATGTCGATGTCGTTTCAATAGGGAGTTTTCGTAGACCGCGTTTCCCCCTCCGCTAAGCCCTCCACAACGAAGAAGCCGCTACTGCGCCTGCGCGCCGATGGCCTTGACTTAGTTTCCCGGGTATCGTAGTGGGTTGCGGACGGCGTTGCGGGAAAGCGAAAGCGATCTATGAAAATCCCTAATAAAGAGCGAGAAGTTTACCAGTAGATAAACGGCCGCGAGTTTCTTTCCGTGTTCAGGATGTAAGAAGCCGCGTGAGAGTATCGAACGCTGGCGTGGCGCAAACGAATCATATCTGTTTTCTACCCCAAACGATGCAACAAAGGTATGGGAATAAGATGGTGACATTCACTTCAAGAACGCTCACGAAAATTCTTTTTAATGTGTCTTGTAGAGCGGAAAAAGATGCTCGGCAAGCCATGCGAGTTCAGCAGACTGGACTGCTCAATTACCTGCTAGCCCATGGTGCCTCATTAAAAGTTTTTTTTTTTTTTTTTCGCGAACTATTTTGTGCAGTAACAAACTATCCCCCAGAATTCTCCGAAACCACGAGTGCGATTGCTGTTATGTGAAGTGCCCCAAATAATGTCCTCCAGGCAGTCATCACATTTTTTGACAAAGATTGACACATCTATAGAAACACCTGTCAAACTTGCCCGCAGTCTAATCAGTGCCTCGCTCTCACGGGTTTACCCATAATTCTCAATTTAGGAACGTGTTAAATATTTATGCGGAGGTTTCGGGGGAGTATGTACCACATGTTTGTGTACCTTGCATGCAAAATTCGAAAGAAGGGGGGGGGGGGGGTATAATCACTGCTCGCTCCTTTGTGTCGTCTTTGTTTGCAGTGTCGGGCATAACGCATGACATGAGCCTTTATCTTGCTAACATGGTTTCTTTTAAGCAGTTAGCTTCCAGCCAACGTGCCCCACTGAATGTGAAGTTGATATTACGTTTGAACGCTGGAAGTGATCTTCACTTACCTCTGCACCAAGGGTTGAAGAGAATATAGATGGGATCTTTGTGGGTGTATCGGTAGCCGAATTCATCGTCATTGCGAATCTTGGAGTCGATATCCATCACCCAGTCTCCCACAATGACGTTGACGGGAGGCGTAATCTAAAATAAAAACACCTAAATCTGTGGCAAATGTTTCGTAGTGAGATCCTAAACTGTCGAAGATCAAGCGCTCAAACTCTTAGGGTCAGTTTATTTCTATGACAATATTATTTTAATATTCATCAGAGATGCGAGTTTGATTTTATAAACAATGTGTCTCGTGGCGCTTGGTATTGCTTTTGGTAGGTATGTTCAGTATGAACATAAAAAAAAAAAAAAAATTGGATTTGTTTTTAGTTTAGCATAATTCTCCTAACAAATACCGATACTTTAAATGCCCCCAGATTTACCCCATATACAAGACGCAAAAAAAAGATAATACTTTATTTAGTAGCTACCACGCCTGTGAACGGCAGTCACGGCGGTACGTTGACAATTGTAACCTTCAGATCACACGACTGGCTTTGAATACCAGGGCTCAACAACACCAAGTAATCGAGGGACGGTCGTGTCTTAAAATTTACACCAAAAACAAGAAAAAAAAAACACGAGAATAAATGTTAGACGGATAGGAAATGTTTCTTCACACGACAGCCAGCCAGTGCAGCCCGCTCAGCCTGCCCGAAACCGTGAGAAGGGAGACGACGGCCTCACCTCAATGTCCAGGCTCTTGTCCAGGGTGCTCTGTACGAGCGCTGCCCACGAAGTGATGCCGAACACCTCGTTCGGGCTTCGGTACCCCACCGGAACGACGGCCACCGTGTTCTTGGTGTACGAAGGTGTTTCCTCATCTGCGAGAAGGCAGAAAGGTGATTCCGTTTTGATCCCGTCTATTTAGACTTCGTACGTTTGAAGGAAAATGAGAACTATTCACCCCTACGCTGCCAGTGCAGCGGAAGCTACGTGCTGGTTGGACCAGCCATGGGTCCATATTTCTCCACGTGATCATGCCCCCGCCTATACCCACGTACAAGAGCGAAGTCAGGTGATGAAAGGGAGGTGGTTGATTGGTCCGACGTGCTCGTAAAGCTCCCACCACAAAGTCAGCCTAAAGGCCGGTTCTCACATGCAGCGAAGCGCAGATGTAGCGCTGCTCATGTGTCGTCAGATACTTATCGTCCGCCATGAGCAACAGTATTGAAGGTACGATACAAAGCTGATGAACGCTCCCGTCAGCACGCGCTTAGCGCGAGGTGAGCGCTATGCTTGTAGCACTCCGCTGCGTCTATGAACAGGCCTTTAAAGGAGCGGTGCAACGATATTCAATTGGAATGTTTTTCACTTTACACGAGCTTACTGGCACAAGTGGGACTCAAGGATACTCGCACGCAAAGCCACTGACCAAGAAACTTCTTTGTTGCGGTGCAATTTCAAGGACAAAAGCGATCATTTTCATTCAATCTTTCCTTTGCAAAATTTGATGACGTAACGTGGGGATCGCAGTACACCCCAATGACGATATTTGAATGCGGTTCATAGATTGGACCCGAGCATTGCGTGGGCACTCGATTTGGGCTCGTGATAATTACTAGCTCGAGAAGCATTCGGGTAGTGGCCCGTGTCCAATCGCTGCAACGACGACAATAGCCGAGCCATAACAATGTCTGGAACTCAGCGCGCGCCCTGTGCTTTGCCAACCCCAGCGCGTGTTTATGATCAACATTGGCGGCATATAATCGGCTCCAGATCACGTGGCCGCTTGTTCTGGCTGCGAGTTGAGGAGGTGAACGCTGCTCGTTTTTCTTTAAAGGGCCCATGAAACGAATTTTGGGTTGGGATGAATGATTTTAAATTGGGACTTTACTAATCGCATATCGTTTAGTTGGCCAAAAGAAAGAGGCTAGAAAGTCAAAAGCCAGCTTTTCGGTACGAACGTTTGAAAATATAGCGGACTATTTTGTACCTTCTTGCCTTCGAAAGCTCTCCGCCTTTTCACTATGATACATCCGCGGTTCCAAAAGCGCGTCACCGGCGCCAAACTGACGTCAGCAGAGCCCAGCTCACGCATTGGACACGAGAACTGCGTCACTTGGACGTATGCGCTCGTCAACAATCAATCCGTCGACGAATATTTGGATTCGCGTTCGTGGCCAATGAGTGTCCTGACGGAACTTATCGTCACTGGGGAATGACAAGTTCTATGGTGTGCATAAAAAGCACGGTGGAAGCTAGGAGTCATCGCACCGGTGCCGAAGGAATGTCACGACCACGTGATTTCACAATTCGCATTTGAGTTGAGGATTAAAGCTAAGGAGGATGAAGTAGGAAAATCGTTTCATGACCCCTTTAATTTTTTTCTGGGACTTCTATTGCATGGGGTGAAAAATGAATGCGTGTTTCGTAGCTCATTAACATCAGGGATTCGTTCTTAGTGGTATTTGCGCAAAGTACAAAAATTGCTGCCTCGCCCCTTTAAGGTGAACGGAGCGTAGCGTTCGTGTGACCTTGCATAGATGGTTACACATAGACGCCAATGTGGCTGCGGCGATCCAAGACACATTACAGGCCGACGTACAAACTCGGCTTTCTGCAAGGAAGATAATCCTTTTAGCGCTCCCCTCCCCTAAGCTGCGAGGGGAGCCAAGTTGGTGCAAGGTAAAAAGTGGAGAGGATATAAGGAGGAGGCGGGCGAAAGTGGAAAGCGAGAACTGTATCGTCGGCCGTTTAGAAGAAACAGCCGGAACGTTCAACCGGATGAGGTGTCTTCCGAGCTGTTCCAGGGTCTCGGTGCGGAGAAGGCCTCTCACCTTTGACGGTGAAGACGAAGGCCAGAGCATCTTTGTCCGGGTTGTACTCGCGGTTCAGCTCGACGGTCACCTTGAAGGGCTCTCCTCGGCGCACGATCAGGATGGGGTGCTCCCCTTTGCTCAGGTCGAAGTCTTCCGTGTGGTGCTTTTTCGCATTCTGGCTCACGTGCAGGTCGACGCTCTTCACCTGCACAACGCTCTCGGCCCTGCCATCTGCCGGACACAAACGAGATTCAAGCGTTAGAAGCAATGCATGCGTGCGGCCATCAAGACTGCTCGATCGTCTATATAACTAAAATAAAGACGGGCAGTCCGAATGAAGCAGCAAAAAATGTCGCAGGTGGTGTAAAGCAGGGGATTCGAGCAAGAATCTCAAGGGGGAAGACATCCAAGTGTAGCTACCCGACGTTCGGAAGAAAGGCTATACAAAAGGCTGGCTCAGACGTTCGCGTCTGGTGTACGACAAACTGCATTACGATTCCTTGGGTTCCGCTGCGTACGACGCGCTGCGTTGCGCGGACCTCGGTTGCATAACAACCATTTGGTTGAAAGCAATCATGGGTGGTCGTAACGCAGGTGTGCTCAAAACGCAAAAATCTGAACCAGCCTTAATAAGTAACACCGGTAGTAGAGATATTTACCTCGGTAATTTTTGTTACAAAGATTTGTAGAATGTGTACAACACTATAACTTCGTCTTCGTGCTGACCCGGCGTATATAGTTATACCAGGTCTCACAAACGTCGTATGGAATAGCCAGAAACGGTACGCAGAAAGTCTTACCGTTCTCTCTAAACATACAGGCACCATTCAACCGTTAGGTCTAAGGCCCCCAAAAAAGCAATATAACATCATGGCGTGGCGGGTCCTGAGCATAGCTTAATATTTCTCTGCAGCCAATGAAAATTTTCCAAGCATGAACATAATCAGTCACGCCCCGAGTTTCTTCAGTTGTCAGCCACTATGCATGCACTGCCTGCTATGGGCTATGCACGCTTTATGTTCTTGCCTCGGCTTGCCTGTAGCGGCGGGTTTTTCGTTATGTTCGAGCGTAACGTTTTTCACGTGAAACTCGGCCCTTAAACGCCTTATGTGTTAAATGAGTGCGGTTAGTTTTCCTCTTATTTTAACTTGCGCGGCTCACGAAAGAAAACTTCCACGAGACAGCCCACCTATGCGTGCGAGCGAGTCAAATGGCCTCGTGCGAATCCCACGCAAACGGCGCCTAAAGCGTAAAAGAAATATATAATAATAAAAAAATAGCGTGCAGAATTTTTGACAAGATAGTGCACGCCTAAGAGATCGAAATGGGCTAAATGCCCGGAACTGGGACTTTTGGGAGATATTTATTTAAAGTTCCGAACCTCCCTTCTCCGGATCCCTTCCTGCGTCTGTTTTTGTCCGTTCTCAAACAAACTCACAAAAAATTAAAACATTCGATTGTATAGCGCTCGTAATAAAACACATTAGGATAGTACCCTACGTTGGGCGCCAAGTGTGTACTTCCTCTGGTGACAACTTTCTTGAAAACCTTACTGTGTTTCGAGTGCAAACCGGAGCCGAGAAGGACAGAATGAATAATATCATCAAGTTGGCTATAGATTGGGTTAGTTGGATGGGGCTCATCTTCCCAAAATCAAAAAGCGGACAACCCAGAGAAGGACGAGGTCACACTGCGTACTATGCCGTGTCCTGTCGTCCTCCTCTGCCTTGTCCGCGTTTCGTTTTGCGCCATACGCATAGGACAATATCCAGCTGTTATCTCCCGCTAGACACGTTTTCTCAGTCGATTGGAGAGATACCTGTCCGATAAATTTACTCGCAAAAAGTCGCCTTGTCATTTGGATGCTATAGGGACTTAAAAAAGGGTGCAAAGTCAAATTATGTTTCTTCCTTTTTCTATAGCTGTCCATATTCATATCACGACGAGTATTAGGCACGCACGGCCAGTATGCCAGCAGCAACCCTTCGATAAATGTTGCTTGGCCCCGTTGTGGAACCTTGGCGCGGGTGAGCTGCTCTTTGACGGAACTCTGAGCGGCAGCTGTGCGCACGCCCGAAGAGAGGACGAAGGAGTCGCCGAAGGCGTCACGACGAGGCCTTGCGTACGGCGGCCGGGTGTGAGGATGGCTCTTCCATCGCCCCACGGGCCACACGGGACCTCCCGGAAAGGAGTGCGTACTTTCGCAACTCTCGATTGCCGCCGCCTCTTCCCAATGGCGCCGCAGTCAAGGACAGGGGTCACCGTGGTCTTCTCGGCCCTGACGCGTCGTCCCGCGTCACGTCCGTTCTCTTCGCGGCACGGACAGCGACGGAAGAGCACAATTTTAGCCGGGATCATCCACAGTGGAATGGAGTGGGACATGATCCCATTGTCTGTTGCAACATAAGATCAGCAGTAGATGCACCGCCTCTATTGCGAGCTTCCCACCCTGGGGCGCTAAACTCGCCATACACAAAGTTGGAGCCGAACGTTAGCGCGGATTGGACGTCGGAAAACAAAAACGCGAAGTCATCGTCGTGATAGGCCAATCGGTGCGCTTCGTCAACTTTGGCCCCAACTTCGTGTTTGACGAGTTTAGAGGCCCAGGATAACACTTGGGCGCACGCGCAGCCAAACACGCCGGAAGGCAACGAGCGCATGCTGGAGGCGGAGCTCCTGCTGCTGATCTTATGTTGCAACAGACATCAGACTCACCGAGTACCGATGCACCGACGTGGCACGTGTTTCGTGACGGACAGTCCCCGAAGTCGAACACGCGCACTCCGTCAGTGTCCGAGTTGAAGGACGGTTTCACTGTGCGTAGTTAGTTGCGATGGGCGCGTGCTAGAGTCCATGTGTGGCTCCGGGCAGAGGTGCAGTGAAACAGTGACTTACACCCGTTGGCGACGTGGAGGGATTATCGAAGTAATCTTGAATCGTAAAGGTACCGTCACCGTAACGCTACGCCGCATCCACCCCGCTTTTAAAAGTGCATCCCGGTCCCATGGGGAAGTCTGAGAGCAATCGAAATAGAGGAATAGAAAAGTGAAGCGGTTAGTGGCGGATAGGTATACCATGGAGATCAAACTGCGGTAGAAACCGAAGTTACTGTAAAAGCGGACTGGAATCTTATGGTCTCGGAACCCAATAAATTCGTTCGTGTTACTGGTTCAGTTAATTTATATTGAGATAACGCGTTTCAACAAGACCGATTTATTGAGTCCTGTAAGTTTCGGGCGAGTGGAAAAGGAATAACGATTAAAGAGCGCCGAGCACTACTTAAGGCAAAACTTCTTAAACATTCGTCAGGTGCATCCCCCTCATCGTCCTCTTACACGAATAACATCCAGCTCCATAGCATGTATGGCATACCTTTACGTCTATTCTTATTTGGTTAATATAGCTAAAAAGCGCTAGTATCTTATAAAAATGTGAATATTGCTCTATATTATATATGTCGTACAAACAAACCCTACTTCGGAAATGAAAGGGAGGTAGAATAAAACCTTCGAGAAGTGCTCGACCCCTTATTCGTATAATAATGGCTCTCCCTGCCAATTACGCGTCTATGTCCAGACGACGAGGGAACTTTGGCGCCCAGACGCAGAGGAGTGACGCGAGATAAGCCCTGGGGAAAGCTCGTTTAATAAGGACTGTCCGATAATTGCAAGAACTCGCGTTACAAAAAGCAAACAAATCACCGAGTTGTAGGTGAAGGTTAGAATCGACCGGTTGGCACAAGTTCCTCATTCAACTGGCAGCGCCTTTCGCCCGCTTTCTAACGCCCATTAAGATATATCCTCCTAGACGCGTTCGAGTTCGATAGGCAACAGGTTTCAAATTGATCGTTTTTCCGAGCCATTTGGATGAAACGGCGATTGATCGGCGAACACGCCCGCTTAATTCGATTCGACGTCTAGCTGGGGGAACAGGAACCAACAGCTATCGTATTTTCTGGCGGCGAACTAAAAATATTGTTTTAATTTTATGTAGTGTGGACTATACAAGGATTTGTTTTTTCTAGATTGTTTATTATGACGAGACGTGACGGATTGTGTGAATACAGAGTATGTTAATCACGATTTCTGTATGATACAAGCTTCTTTGTCTGTTAATAAAGCTTGCATATTTCAAGGCGAGCTGCGCATGACACCTTCTTACGTGCGGACTATGCAGCGGGGGTGGACTATAGTCCGAAACATACAAATACACAGATAAAAACAAATTCGTTTGTGAACTTCTTTTTTCGACATCAGTGTCAATGGCCAATTCCTCGCAAAATAGAAAGTGTGTTTTAGTCGTGAACCTAGCACGATCGTGGCGTTGGGACAACCAGCATTTTCATGTGGCCGTCTTCGGTATGATACCGTGAGGTACAGCTTCGAATGTTCCTGACCGTGCTGAGCCTCGAAACTTTCGGTGTTGAAGGACCTTGTCAGAATGCATCACGTGTCTTGGGAAAAGTATTGTATCTGGGACTTTTAACGGAAGCAAGCGATAATCCAAAGTTTACTATAAGTCAACGCGCGGGGTTTTCGAGTGTCTCAGAAACGAGAGACCTGCGTGCATAACCAGGACACTCAGACATCCTACTAAGGTTCACCGAGAAGTAAACCCAAATGCGACTTAGGGTATTCAGCGTACCGGTATAAAAACTAAGGTTCTCATGCTAATGATCGACGAGCAGAACCAGGTAAGTGCGAACAAAACAAAAACCTAATGTGTCCGTTCAGGTTCCCATTATTGTTTATGTGCATACGGAAATACGCGCACTCTCACTGTTGCACTCGATAATTATTTTTTTTTCTTTTCTTTCCTCAACGCTCCGGAGAAAACAAATGACTGCCTTCTAAAAAGCAAGATATTTGGGAGACGGTAATTTTTTAATAGAGCCAGAAATGAATACCATCCGAATAAGCGCAGAGTATTGAGCATGCACTGCCGTCAATGTTTGGCCGTAGCCAGAAAATTTCTGCTCAGTACTCTTACCTTGTGGCCCCACAAAGCCTATTCTATAATTCACCCAGTTATACTCCTGACAGACTTATTAATTTAGCGCACTTGAGCTCACCGAATGTCACTTCAAGTGTCTCGGTGCCACACGGTGAAAATTAGTGTCAATCAGAATGGATGGCACTAACAATCGGTAAAGTACTATAGACACGTCAAATATTACAGTATAGGCGTAAATGTCTCGGTAAGGGTTTTTCTTCTCTTTTTAGTACAAACACGTCAACAGAAAATATTACGTTAATTAAAAATATTTCGGTCAATTTGATGAATGATCAATCACCGCAAGCCGAGATAAAGAAGAAGCACCTTGCGTTCCGCTCCGTCTCATGGAGATCTACGAGGAGGCCCTTACACTGCCTTATTAAATCATAAGGGCCGTGTTGTCTCGTACAGCTGCATGCTGAAACTGAACACACTCTCCATGACAGAATTGGAACGGCTGGGTTTGTCGTCGTCTTTTACTGGTTCCCCGCGGCACTAATCTCGCTAGATATCAGCCTGTAAAGCTAAATTCGCCCTAACTACTACTTGTTTTTGTTTTTGTTTCAACTACACTTGCTCTTTTCTTTAATCGTTTTTTTTTAGATTTCTTTTCAGATAAGTGATATCAATTTTAAGAAACTTTTTTTTTTGGTTGTCACTGTTATGTCTTGCTCTTGAAACTCTGCAATTGAGGCTACACACTAGATCGAGTGAAGTGAGTTTGTAGAAGTCACTTGAAGAAAAGTGTGTTCTTCGGGAAGAAGCCATGTGGCATACCACACAATGACACTAAACGCGAAGCGCACGCGCCCAAAGTGTACGAAATTAGCCCGTCTGACAGGGGTGTCGACTCTAGTTAGTAGCCTACTTTATTATTTTGTTTTTCATACTGCTCGACTCGAATCGTGGCTGTAGCAGGAGCGCTACAGATTATAACAGAAAAAATGCTGCTACTCACTAAACGAAGATTTTGGCAGCCGACTGCTGCAGTATGCATGGCTTGCACTGACGTCTTGTTCAGACAGCAAGGGACTGGAATGATCTGCCCGCCGACGCCGTGCACCACTCCAAGCCCATTCATTTCAAGACCGCCATTGAGTAAGTCATCCACTGAAGAGTCATCGTCATGTAATACCCCACGTAAAAAAATGAAAGACGTTTACAAATCTCAGTAATTCGAAACTAGAGCGCAGCTCTTGAGGAGGAGGAGGGGAGGGTACGGAGTGGAGGGTATGCCCCTCCTCCTCCTCCTCTCCCGACACCTCACCTCCTCCTCCTCATTTCCTCCTTTCCTCCTCCTCCTCCACTAAATTTAGCGGGAAATTTCCCCCTAAAATAGCGGGGAAATGTTCCCGGTAAATTTAGCGGGAAAGCTTGTCCGCTAAATTTAGCGGGGGAATTTTTCCCGCTAAATTTAGCAGGGAAATTTGTCATGCTAAGTTTAGCGGGAAAATGTTTCCGCTAAATTTGGCGGAAAAATTCCCTCCTCCTCCTCCTACCTCGTGACGTCATAATGGGAAACGTCCCATAATGAAAACGCATGGTTACGCCAATGGCGACGCCGACGCCGACGGCGACGCCGACGGCGACGCCGCTCAAGCCGGAAACGGCCGGGCGCATTCCCACCGGCGATGTAAGCAGTCGCGCGATGCGACTACATCGCATCGCAAAAAAATTCGATGGTCACACCGGCGTGCGGAATGAGCGAGTCCGACGCCTTCGTTGGCGAGTCGTTTCTCGAAAACTCTCGCTCCGAACGCCGCTGATTGGCTCAGCCGCTCCGCGACTAGATCGCATCGCAAAAAAGTCGAGTCGAGTAGCGACTGCTCAAATCGCGTCGCTTTTCGCCCGCGATGGTCGCTTTTGCGATGAAAGTTATCGCTCGACTAGATCGCATCGCCGGTGGCATCGCGCCTTAAGAGCTGCGCTCTAAAACAGCCGCCATCGTGGAGGCCTTGCTGCAAACGCGTACGTTTTGCAGCATACTCTTCACAACATCAAATTTGTTTTTCTCGGCGAGGCAAATAGAAATGACTACTAACACGAGGCGATGGCGTCACGTGCAAGTCATGTATTGCGATTGTCATTTCGACTCTTCTCAAAATAATTTTGACAACGATAGTCGCTAACATGACTGGTTATTTTTGTAATAACATATTCGTGTCTAGTTCAGTTGCATAATGTCCTCACGTAATCAAAATCTGGCGGCAGATATTGCTCGATCTGACTAATGTGCGATTACAAGAATAGACCCGTTTCGCAAGCACCTAGATCGGAAGAGGAAGAGACACGGCGTGACCCTGAGTTGACCTTGAGCGGTCAGCTTTTGGAACGTCCGACACAGTCGCCACCCACCTTTGTTCGTGAGCAAGGTCAGCCCCGAACGGTTACGTCGATGCGTGGACAGCGCCATTCAACGACGCCGAATGACTGAAGCGAGAGCGGAAGTGCGACCATTCTGGACGCACACTTATCGTTCGGATCGACGCCATGCCGCCCGCCCTGCCTTCGGAGTATCCCGCATCTACCCCAAATGCGAGCCACTGCTTATACTTGGTGAAGCCATTTTCAACATTGCGATTTAACATCCCCTCCCCTCTCTAATGCCTCGTGGCTCTGAGGCATTATACATACCTATACATAGAGATCCAGGTTTCCTGCAGTTGCCTCACAAACACACATACACCGAAGACGCATATAGATGTTAGGCGAATATATATATTTTTTTGGCAAAACCTTACAAAAAAAAAGTGCGGTCGTTATTTTTTTTTTTTTTTTTAGTTTGCTAACAACTTATTTGTTGTATCGGTTTGGATATACTACGGAGGTAATATTAAGTTTGAGTGGATCGTTCCGATAACTCCGGTAACGGTACCCGATACTCCGCCTGTGCCTTCGTGTATCGTTATCGGGTATTGTTATCGGAGCTATGGGAACGATCTAGTACTCCCTATTATGAATGGAGACGCCCGCCATTCTAACGCTGTGCGTATATATCTTCTCCGCGGGGGAACTACAGACCAGCGCGGCAACTGTGGTCTTTCCCCGGAAATATCTGGCCGTATAAACGTGGAGAAAGTCCCGGTGATATCAGCCCAACAATTGTTTACGTCTCCGGTGTTGTTTCGGGTGTGGCCCAGCAAACGGCCGTGCGCGAATCCGGCAAAACCGTAGAGCGGAGTCAGCACGCGGCAATCCGTGGTCCAGCGAAGCGGAAGCCCATATGGGTGGCCCGATTGCGCTCCTGGCTCGGTGAGGGCGGAACCTATTAATGGTGGTCTTCTCTTCGCCGACTGGCCGAGTGCCCGGCGCAGTCTGGACCGCTCGAGAAAGCGCACGTGGCCCGGCGGAGAACGCGGTCGGCGGAAAATAGCCAGCGGTTCCTTTCCTGAGCGATAGCCGCGGGACCTGCGTTTTCTGAGCGCGAGCTGAAGACGTGCCCGGCTCCACGGATGCGGCTCAGTGCGTCCGGAAGATGCGCACGAACCCAACGCAGCTGCCAATGGTTTTAGTCCCGAGATGCCGCCTCTTGCGATACGCCATCCATATGCACGCGCGCCGGAGGAGATTGAACCCTAGGAGAACGCTATCTTTAGTGTGTGTGTGTTGTTGTTTTTTTCGCGCCACCTTACGTTTAGGTAGACGAGTGAAAGCATCGATAACGATCCGCCTAAAAAATTAGGGCGCCGCTGTGGTTGCCGAGGAAACGAGCGCGCGAAGAGCAGGGGCCCTAAAATCTACACGGCGGGAAAGGGAACGGGATATCTCCGCCTGCTGCGATTGGTCCGCGGTGCGGAGCCGGCCAATCGCAGCAGACGAAGATATTTCGGTCTCTTGGTCTGCTTGGTCCCGCCGTGTAGATTAGCGCCCCAGGACATGGCTTTTGTGTTGCACGAGTTCTATTTCCCATTCAGGAGTATGTGGGTAGAAACTGGGGGAGAGGAGGGAGATTAGTGCGCGCGGGGACGCCATGAGAGCCGAGCTCTGGCTGGAGTGATTAGTGGGTACACTCTAAGAAATACCTTCGCATATATGTATACTTACCCGTAAAACACTCGAAGAGCCAATCTCTACGAGCTAGGAAATCAGATCAGCGAATGATGAGGCGGAACTTCCGTTCAGACCTAAAAATGAAGTCTGCGCTGTGGCATTACGCAATGCAAGCATGACGCTTTGCATTGCGTAATGCCACAGCGCAGACTTAATTTTGAGGTCTAAACAGATGTTCCGCCTCATCATTCGCTGAGCAGATTTCGTAGATCACAGAGATTGGCTCTTCGAGTGCTTTGGGGGTAAGTAGACGCGCAGGCCTTTCTTAAAGTGATAGACACAAAGCTAGCTGCCTTTGTCTCTATACTCACTGTTTTTACGCGTTCGAAAGAGAACGCCGAAAACCGGACGCCGAAAAGTGAAACGCATTCGAGGAGTGAGTAGAGGCAAAGGCGGCTAACTTTGCGGCTACCCACTAATCATTCCGGAGCTCGGCCCTCTGGAGTCCCCGTGCGCTCTCGTCTTCTCCCCTCTCGCAGTTTCTACCCGTATTGTTTCGTCTTGCCTGGATGCGACGGAACGCTTGGCAAAAAGCAATAGCCTAAAAATTCAATGTACGTTCAAATTTAAATAAAAGGTTTGACGCATTAAAAAGATCTTACCAATTTATGGCGTTCCAATTTTCAAGATGTAATATTTTGCAATGTATTAACGCTAAAAAAAATAAAAAGACATGATTAACACACGCGCAAAAAAAGGGAAGGACAAGTTCAGAGAAACACACACACAGGAGAGCAGTTACACAGAATAGGGCAGGTGTGTTGTATGTCCTTCCTACTTTATCCCGTCCTTTCTTTCGCGTTTTTTAAAATTTGTGTATACTTCATTTCAGCTTCGGTCCGAGCGCGGCCGATGTTATGAGCCGACGGGCCAATCAAACAGCACAAAAAACGCAGCGTCATGGCGTGGTCTCTGCGCTTAATAGGACTAGCCGGCGGAGAAGCACGCATAGAGAGACGGCGAATACCGGCTGGTCCTATCAACTGCAGAGAGCACTGCTATGACGTTGTGCCTCTTTCGCTGTTTGATTGGCCCTTCGGCTCATAACATCGGCCGCGCTCGGAGTATAGACCCACCATCTAGCTCAGGCACGTAGCCAGGTTTTTGGTTCGGGGAGTGCCCGCCCACGACAAAATGCTGTTAAGGGGGAGGGGGGAGAGAAGGTCCCAGCAAAATGGAACATTTCGGGGGGGGGGGGGGGGAACCCGGGCCCCATAGGCCGCCCCCCCCCCCCCCCCCCCCCCTGGCTACGTGCCTAGCAATCCCGACCCTTTTACAGTGCTAGAGAAAGCCTCTTGATTCCGCGTATAAAATATTTTCGCCGCTAGCGCATCCACTCTCGAACAGGTTCGATAACTTCCTCGTTGCTGGATCCAATGAGGCGATCAAGACTGTATGGAGGAGGGGGGAGAGGGGGGGGGGGAGAGTACTAGATACTTTAATTTCTCTCTTCTCTTCACCGTGCGTGCAGCAGTATGCGGCCGAGCATTGTCCTGTGAGACGCGCGGTGTCGGAATTCTTGGACGGTGAGAGTTCGGTACCTTTCTTGAGGCACTGTCTCCCTTCTTCGAAAGCTTCGTCCACTTATAAATGCTTATCTCCCACAATTCGCCATACTGGGGGATTTTACGCTTAGTAGGACATTTGAAAAATAATTTGTTCTAGACTTAGACGAAATACTTCGCTCACGTCTGCCACTTCTAGATAAGTTCACGCTAGCACGTCAACGATTCTTTCAATGACGTACAGATTCCAGAGAAAAAACACCGCTCCCGTTCACGCGTCATTCTTTTTGGAGGGGCAGTTTAATACTAATTTAAATTTGATCGCCGCTCACACACTAATTATATAATTATATGAAAAACAAGTACGCTAGCATAACAGAGAGTTTTATTAGATCGTTTCGGCTCTCCCACTAACCTATACACTAGAGCGGCACCCCTACTGCGTATGCGCACTGCTAGCGGAAAGTTAGAGCGGCGAAAGCTATAGGGAAAGCGCACTATTAAAAAAAAAAAAAATTGTGAGAAGCGTCGCGCGTAGCACGGCGTGCTATCGTGGGTCTCGCGCGAGAACGAGTCTTCGCGAGGAAGAGCTAGCGACAGGGACACATTTGAAGGTGTCCGACACTCTGCATGGGCCCTCTTCGCGATCGCGCTTCTCAGGAGTATATGATATCTTGCTTCTGCGAGAAGTAGCCGCGACTAATCCGTTCCAGGACTGCGAAAAAAGTGATTATTATAACCGTGCTAAATGCAGTCACAAAAAAACAAAAAACAGAAAACTTCGCAATCCGTGTTTTGCGCGAAAGATGCGATCTCCTGCTCGGCCGCTTTCGTCGTAAAGACAGAACGAACAAAAGAAGCCCGAGCGAGTAGGCGGATCCGAGAGAATTCTACAGTGTTTTACTTTTGGTGAACAGAGAGCAAGAGCAAAAAAGACTGATCACAACGACACAACAGAAGAGCTGTGGTTGTTGTGGTTCCCGAAGCTTTGCCTTGATGGCTTTGACTCAAATCGGATCGGCTGGACCAGCTTGGCCGTCAGAAACGTATAACACATACACCTATAAGAGAAGCAAAAATAAAACACTTTAATCGATACAAAAAAATTAATAGTATGTTTGGATATTGACGCTAATAAAAGATTACTAAGCATTTCTTTACAAACTTTCATTTCACGCAAGCTTTAGTGTCCAAAAGAGCCTCTAGTGGCGTTGTGTTAGCTCTCGTAACGCTATGATCTATAGCGGGTTGCGACCATTGATCTCCAGCGATTGCGACCACAGGTTGCGACGTTCTACTAAAGCTTGAAATCACAGCTCCGTTACAATGCACGTAGTGAGGTTGTAGTGGATTGCGGATTGCGATCTACTAAAACTCTATTCTTTGAGTACATCGATATATAGTTTCAGTATCTTGAGTATACTCTTAATATAATTTTGAGGTATTTTTGAGGCCGAAATACTTACGTATGCTTTTTCAAAAACGTGAAATTGGCATGCTTTTAGTCTCGTGCTTTTCGCCAGGGGAAGATCTACTGATTTCGTCGACCGTGAATATGTTGACAGTCGCTCCGCGAAAGAAACGAAGAATACGGGCCATTTTGCAGCCCGGGGTTTTCAAGTCTGCTCCCAATGCAGCTGACTCTCCAGCAGGTGCTGTTAACAATCACCAGACGCCGACGCGTTATCGAAGCTAGGACACTAAAACTGGAGGTGGAATAATTCAAGGACCTCCCTGCCGTTCTAATCCTGTCAGTGACTTTAGAGAAGCAAAGTGCCAAAGGTTTGAGCTCGCGCACCTGGCGGCGCTCCGTGTAGGGCGTATTTCTGTTGACAATCGCCCAGTTTTTCTCTTCGGCGCGGGGACGTCTGAATCACCTCATGGCTCACACAAAGCAGTGGGTGAAACAATGCATCTATCTTCACTGCACGCAGTCGCAACACCACCTCTCTAAACTGACCCTGAGGCGAACTTATACAAGTCCAACTATATGTTTTTTTTTGTTTTTTTTTAATCAGCATGTGTTTTTATAAGTCTTCTCTGAAATGCTGCTGCTTGTGTAGGCCCCCGGACACTCTCAATCTGACTGTGACATTTTTTCGTCCGAGGGGCCCCGAACACTTGGTTGGAAATAAAAATGAATTGAACATTCAGCCTCCAGTGCTCCGCAATAACATCGTAGGAAGCGCGTGCACAAGCCTTTGAAGTGCTTTCTTTGAGTGAAATGCGAGTGCCCATGCCTTTGATGCACTGTTCCGACATTTTACCAAGGAGCTAGTATGAAGGGAAACCTCAAATGTCTCTCCGCAAAACGAATACATAGCTCCCACATTCGGCAAATGGCGAAAGCTACCGCCTCCGTGAGCCAATAAGAGTGTTGGTCAGAAGCACGTGCACAGCCAGTGCAGTCACCAGAGTGTCAAGTAAGTATCGCGCGTGTTTTCACCTATGAGCGCATCGCGCCAAGCTTCCTGATACGTTCTTCTTGAAAATATACCTAAAACATCTCCCTAAAAAAAACACAAAAACATTGAGGTGGTTTACATTAGAAGCAATGGCTCATCGAAAGGTTCCGGCACTCTTAGATCTAGAGTGGTTCCTCAACGCGCCACCAAAACTGTGGATAAAATACATAATAGACCGTGCGATGCGGCCATCGTATTTAATGTGCGTTAGGCTGCAGGTTCGGTTTCAAGTAACAACAAAAATGAAATAAATTGATTTGAAATTTGATCTGCATTTTTATCTCGGGCCGCGGCCGTTCGTAGGCATGCAGGGACCCTACAGCGGAAATACAAGGCTCCGTTCCACCCGACCAAACCTGCTTGATTGGAAAAGAACAAAAAAGAAAAAAAAACACGCACACAAAAGATCGTGGCAGTCATAACATTGCAGACATTTGCTTTAGTAGAAGAAAAAAATACAAGGGGTAAGACAGGCACTGTATACGAGAATAGCGCGCAGATTCGACTATCGGTTCGCCCACGTCGAAAAAGAATGTGAAAAAGCACTGCTCTTTTCGGGGTTGAGTGAACCCCGAGCGTAAACAATGGCGCGTCCTCGTCTCTGGTGTCTGTTAGAAGAACGGCGGGCAGACAGGCAGATGTTGGACCAGTCGCCGGAGGGAGAGTTATTGTTGGCCGCTCCCACAACTCCCGTGTGAACATTCGCAGACAAAAACAAATCGATAAAACCACTCCGTTCCGCGGGGACATCTCAGTGAAGAATGCACCATGTGTAACCTCCCGGATTGCGTTATCCAAAAGATTACGCCGTCAAATTTTGAGTTAAGTTTCTAATTTCCTACTAATATGCATTTAAAAAGAAAATAGTTCTTCTAAAGTTGGAGCTCGTCAGGTATCCCAGAGCGCAATGGCATCGCGACTAGAGCACCTGTACACAAAATCCCCGAACAATAATTTGGGAATAAACAAGTTTGAGAGATTTCACGAGAACTTGCGTTTCCTCGGTAGTCAAACAAGCGAGTGTCACCAGCAACTTCAGATTTCTACTGACCATTTGGCAAACCGGAATGTGTGTGTGTACTCTGAGCCCGGTTTTGTTTTGCTTACCAAGTTCGCAAGAATTTCAGTGTCAAGTGGCGACGGTGCGATGTAAAAGTTTGACTGCTTCAGTGTTTACATTGGGGACTCTTCAATCTCCCTGTTAACAGCTGCAGGACCAACTGTTGATAAAAACCTCGGTCATGTAGACGATGTTAGTCAGCACAAGTACGGCTCTCCGAAAGTTTTCTTTATGGCTTTGAGTTTATACTTACTTTAAAAAAGACGCTCTTTTGTGTTAGATATTTCGAAGGAAAAAAAAATAGGAGAATAAGATAGGAAGCTTTTCGCGATTACAACAGCCTTTCTAATAAAACAATTTTGCTAATCGGAGACAACTAGTCAAAAAAAAAAAATAAGAAAGCCATGGTAAATGATCGGTTAACTGGTGGAATTCCTTAAGTAACCTCCAAGTCCAAAGTTAGTATTTCCCCGTAAGCGGGCAACTCAGATAACATTACTTCCCTCAGACCGCATAATGTACTCACTTGGTACCCTTGACTAGCATTTCTCGCTGCACGTGTCCAAAGACAAAATAATCGTAACAAAGCGAAACGACTTTATATAACGTAAATTTAACCCCGTCATGACCTTCCAGTGAACAAGATGGCGCGTATCAGTTGCCACACATTTACCGAGTTCATTTCTAACGGGATGGCTCGTCAAAGTCAACACGTCATGAACAGCGCGCCAGAGCCAAGGAGCATCGAGTCCCTCTTGAAAGCATAGAAGGGACTTGAGGTCCTCTCTGCAGCTCGTGCGAGTAATTGATACTATAATGTAGTATAAAAGCATACTATCTTTCAAATGAAAGCTTACGCGTTTCGAATACGTGTGATCATAAGCTCTGAACGCGAACCGATCTGCTAGCTATCCGTTTTGGCGCGTTTGTTGGCGTTATGCCAGCGGTGTTTCTGTTGTCGTCACGGGCACCCGCAGATGCCGTTCACAATTTCTACAAAAAGAAATAAAAACAGAATCGGGAATGTTTGCACTGGACTGCGTGACACCGTGTAAGAGGCTCACTGTTCCTTCCCGGTGAGTTCTTTTGCGGGTAAATAAATTGTAAGAAAATAGAGCCTTTTTCCAAAGCCCATCAGGCAGCATTGGTGGCCGCCGTTCCCACGATGAGTGTGAGCGGATCCGAGTCCTCGCCGCACGTTGACGCCGCACTCGTTCTCGGATAAATGGCGCGGCAGCTGGTAGATGGCGCACACTTTCGAAAAGGGTCAATTATTTTCCTCGCGTGGGTCGACGGCGACACGACAAAGAGACGCGGTCGTCCTCCGTCGCTGGGTGGAGAAGCTCACGGGACGCGGATCGCTCTGCCCACGGAGGGTGCTCGGGACTGCATTCCAACTCGGCCCACTGCGAAGCGAGCATTACCGTCGTCCCCTCGCTGGAACCGGGTGGCTGCGAAACGCCGCGGAGAAATTAAGCACTCGCTCACTTTTGCCGTATATCTCGTAATGAAAACTAAAAACAAAAGAAAAGAAAAAAAGAAGCGTGTTAAGAAAAAAAAAAAAAAGAGCATTCTGGGCATAGAGTATTGTGTGTGTGTGCGCGTGTGTGTGGAGAAGACGCATACTCATGAGGGGAGGGCGCCCACATTCCCTCGTGGACTCCCGATGCCGCTCTATATATACGGAAGTTGCTGGTTAGGGGTCAAAAGGACTAACGTCTGGCTCAAACTTTTCGGAACTCGGGTCACTATAGACGAGCCCGAGGCACATATTATAAGTGCATTAACAGCCAAGTAATGAATTGCCGTAATAAGTCGGCCCACCACGAAAAACAAAGTGAAACCAAAATACACTCTAAACAGGCGCTCCTTTGATGTAAGTACCTCCCAAGACAAATGATACGCGGCACCACGGCGCGACACCATGACGTCACGTACTGACGTCACCTGTAGTGGCACGAGCGTGCCTACGTGACCCATAGTGGCGTCCCGCTAACTTCAGCTGAACGTTCGCCCGCTAAACATTGCTTACGACGGCACAGTGTATGGCCACGGCCACGCGACACAAATCCTAACTTCGCTTGGGTTAAAATGCACTCTGCATTAAAATAAATAAATAAACGCTTTACATTTAAAATTGTTTTAATCTTGCCACTCGTCTTGTACGAGTACTACGTTAGCGGAAAGCGAAATTGGGCCTCGCTCTCCGGATGCTGGAACGAAGGCACCCGACGACGATTCCCAGTCCGACACAAAAGGACCGCCGACGCTCTCAAATGCACAACAATCGACAAAGGCGACGCTCCGGATGTGAATGAGAAGGAGGCACACGCCCAGGCTCCGAGCTGGGAATACAGGTGCATACTGCGTGGGACATTTGAGCCGTGCGAAAAGGGGACGCACGTTGGAGCGTCTTCACAAGCAGGCGAGTGCACATCGGGGAGTTTAGTGCAAGCTTTTTTCTTTGAACTGTGTATATTCTGTGTATATATGTGTGTAGATGTTCTCATTTCCTCACATTTTTATGCTTAACGAATGAAATACCGTAAAACACCACAGAAGCGCCCACTTCGTTCGAGCGTCCACTAATAATATTTTTTTAAAGTTGATAATTAACCGAACAAGCGCCCATGTCTATAGATTAACCAATTTTTCAGTGAAAGGGGGCTGGACGCTCCCCCGTTACTTTTAAGGTAACTTGTTGTCGTCTTTCATATATACCTATATATTTTTATTTTCTTTATGAATGAAGAATTAGAGAAAACAAGAGAGGTACACAGGGAAAGATTATGAGGTGTATACTAATATATTAAAATGAAACTTATCAAAAAATATTTTTAAAGGTATAGTTGATACTCGTTTTCGGTGTGGCGAGGTTCAGAATACTTTTATCAAACTAACCCGATTTTTTTAAGCGTATATCTCATTTAATGGATGCTCTTGCTATTAAATGTCGGAGCAGGCAATCTACTCAGTGAAACATATTTTAATCTTGCTGACAGTAGTCATTTTCCATCAGGATAAATTGAATTTGCGCCATGGCAAATAAAGGACAAAGAAAAAAAGCACCCCAGCTTGTCTACGAGGAGTACCTCTGTCTCAACAATGGTGGAGGATGTCGATTGTTGCTCGTGACAACCGGAAATTTCCCCGCAACTTACACGCCGTTCTTTCTCCGTTCGACAGCACACCTGCATCTTGTATATAGGTGCGCGTGCTATACATGGCTTCCGTCAATCTTTTTGATGGCGAGAAGCGTCTCATTAATGCAGCGAAATCTACGCTCTGATGCGCCCTTTCCCCCATTTTATCTGACCAAGTGACGTCAGTGCAAGCTGTGCATTGATTGGAGCATTCCTGCGATTAAAAAGATGATATATCACACGTAATATGCGCAGATATGAAATTACCTACCTGGATTAAAAACAGAAAAAAAAAAACAACAACAAGCTCTTGCGAGTAATATATTCAAACAATATATACTGCCCTTAGTAGAAGAGACGGAGGCAGCGTTCAAGGTAGCTCAGAGAAGAGATGAGGCTTGAAACGTTTCTTCTCTAAACTAGCACTTTAACTTAAAAAAAAAAAATAATAACGGACACTACAACGCCCCCCCCCCCCCCCCTTTTCCCCGAAGCCACCGATTCTTTTATTCTTTAAAGCAAAAGGTAAGGATGGGAGAGGGGCTATAGGTGATGCACTATACTAAATTTCACCTCAAGAGCCGTAGTAAAAAAAAAAAAAAAAGTCCGGTTCCTCGCGGAGCATTAGTAATTTTCTCCTTTATGTAGAGAATTAAGATATATGTAGGCGCATTTTACACTCTAAGAAATGCCTGCGCGTCTACTTACCCTCAAGGCACTCAAAGAGCCAATCTCTACGAGCTAGAAAATCAGCTCAGCGAATGATGAGGCGGAATATCCGTTCAGAGCTGAAGATGAAGTCTGCGCTGTGGCATTACGCAATGCAAAGCGTCATGCTTGCATTGCGTAATGCAACCGCGCAGACTTAATTTTGAGGTCTAAACGAATATTCCGCCTCATCATTCGCTGAGCGGATTTCGTAGATCGCAGAGATTGGCTCTTCATGTGTTTTGCGGGTAAGTAGACGCCCAGGCACTTCTTAGAGTGTAGATTAGATATAGGTTAACTTATCAAGACGTACACGTTTCAAACGCCACAAGCATCGCTTCTTCCTCCGCCAACCAAATCTTGTAAGAACTACGTCGCGCGGCGTATGAACAATGCGCAAAACTTTTTTTTTTTTTTTTTTCCTTCGGGAGGTGAAAACGAGCATAGACTTCCTCCACCGTTAAAAGAAACTAACTCCACACTAAAGAACGCATGCGACCTCGCTCGCCTCGCGCGGCGCTCACGTCAGGCCGCTGCGGTGGCGCTGCTGTTGGCAGGGCGCATTCGCAGACGCTCCACTTTACGCGAATCTGGATCCTGCGCATGCGCAGTGCCCACACCTTGTGCGGGAACTGAAAGTTTGCTCACACCTCATGAGGGCTTGTTTGGAAACAGCGCGTTGGCCTATTAGCCCCGTGCGCGACTGAAAGCGTCGCTGTGGTCGGCCTTCCACGATTGGCCGAACGCTGACTATGACGTCGGAAAGGGGATTTATCATCGACGGAAATAAGAGGAATGAAAGAACTTTAATTTTGACGGTGTTGGCAGTGTTCCTTTGAGAGCGCAATGATTTCAAGCTTCCACCATGCTAATAACAAACACCATCGAACTTGTTGTTTGCAAGGTAATGACGTCACAAGGGAGAACCACAGGAGGGCGCCACCAAAACATCTCGCCGCTAATATAGTTGAATTAACCGGCAGGATAGATCCGAACTCTCTTTTCGACCGGTGATCCTATGTAGTTCCCAGGGAGGTTGAGGGAAAGCGCGCTCCTTTGCTCGCGGAGAGGATACCTTCCTGACAGCAGAGTACAACTAGGGGGTCCTCGAGCTTCCATAGGTCACGGCACATGTGTGCCCGTCACATTTCCTAAAACATAAACGCAAAAGTAAAAAAAAAGAAGACCGTAAGACGATTTTATGCTAAAATCCTCAGCTGCGTTCGTTTTCACCTCACTATCAGACGAAACGGGGGGAAGGCTTCAATTTGTTTTGGCCATTTTTTTTCTTTTTATCGAGGGAAAAAAATTGCACCTTGTCCCAAAAAAAAAAAAAAATGCACGAGTGTACGAACCAAACTTTTTTGCGTACACGACATACACACACGCGCGCAGACAGTGCGACGACCAGAAATGTCCCGCTCCGTGTGTACACAAAGGAGGGAAAGGGGAGCGGCACTTCTGCTAACAGGAAAATCGTCTGTCGCGGCATTCCGACCGCGCGCCAGACCAGGGGGAGGCTTCCGGCTTCGACAGTTCTTGCGAGAACACTTTCACTCCGGCGGCGGTCCCGCTCACGCGAGTGTGAGGGCGACCGTTTCCCAACGAGGACCTTGCTCAGAGACGAGAGCGAATCACGCCGCGTCACACGCTCCAAAGTCGACGTGGGTGTCGACGTCGCGCGTGCTCATGCCGCCTCCCAGCTCAGCCGAGCGGACGACAGCACCGTGTGCCAACAGCGACTGTAGACAGCGGCAAACACTAGTGACGAGCAAATGCTATCGACCGCGACTTGCGAAGTGCGTGGGGGTGCTCGTCGTGGGACGACGCAAATGTGGTGGCATCTGTCGACACAGTATAGACCCTTTGCATCAAAGCGTCGCAAGGAGACGAGGTTGCCTTTTGCGTCCCCGCAAATTTACGGTCAGCTGAGAGGAAAAACAATTCTCTCCATAGCATGATTCAAAAACCCCGAGACTGCAGGTAACCACAAACACACTCAAAAGTCCCAAACATAGCTGAAATTTTATTTTCCAAAACCTGGATAAATAGAAAAAAAAAGAAAAACAAACGAAAAGGGGGAAGGAAATCCCCAAGAAACACCTCTTTCCACAAATGTACATTCCAAGTGAACAGGACAATGACGGCCTCCTCGACATCTTCCTCCTCTCTTATCTTTGAACCCACCGCTCTTTGCAACGTCCGTTCATCGTTAATTCTCCTGGTGCTCAGTTAAAGGATCGGTTAGGGAGATAATTTGTTGATCAGGTACTCATGTAAGAAAACCGACCACTTCTTAATAGGGCTGGGCGTCGATTAAAAGTTTTAACACGATTAATCGACACCCTTTAATCGATTAATTAATCAATTAATCCGTCTCTTTCTTTTCAATGCATAATATTTTTAAAAGGGTATATATATATATATTGCCTTTCCCGAATATCTGATCAACGGCGCAATATAAAATATTGATTATGAATCAACTTCGATGTGTAGCTAAGAACAGTGCAAAGGCACTCACACTCAGATTATTACAGCTGCATAATGCAAAGAGGTTCGTTGATATTCTCCGGCAAGAGCAACTTCCTTTGATTGTTCAGAATAGTCTCTGCCGCCCTAAACGGACGCTCGAACGCGTTGAACTGGCCGGCACATGTACAGACTTATCTGGCATATATACAGCCTTATTTGAGGTATATACTTAATTATCTGGCGTATATACAGCTTTATCTGGCGGCCGGTTTTCAATATATAAAAAAGTAAAAAAGTGGCAAACTGCGAGTGACTCATTGTTCCCGAGCTAAATGTTAGCACAAATAATCCCAAACTTCAGCTTTGGCAAGCTTAAGTTTGGGATTATTTGTGCTAATTTTCACGAGGATTTCAATGTAGCTTAATGATTTCGAAGTGTTAACTTTACGCCCGAATGGACAATTTGCTAAATCCCCCAAACGCCTCGGCCCGTACTCGAGGAATCATTGGGACGGAGTTTCTTCAGCTGCCTAGTGATCGGAAATTTCGACCAATTTATGGTTACACAGTTTTGAGTGTAATTCGGAGTCACCCTGAACAAGTGTCGTATAGAACCCAAGTGCCTGTCATATCACTTTTAAAATTTCTCGCCAATGTCAGTACTGTGCATTCTGTCCAACCTTCAACATGAATGAGCTGCAGACATATCTCTTACATTATTATGATTCTCGTACAGCTTCAAAGACGCTGATATTAAGTTAGAAACGCTAAAAATGCTGTAAACAGCTCCGCTGAATCCGAGCTAAATCCCGGTTTTGGTTGTTGTGATTTCTCGGCTTTTAAGTAATACCTGCTAAAACAACAATCACGAGAATGAAAATATTGTAAGATATTTCTGCGGCTCCGCCAGGTTGAAAGGTGGATCGCCTGCACAGTATCATAAACGCAGCCATTGACGAGAAATTTTAAAAGTGATATGACAGGTCCTTGAGCCCATGGGACACTTGTTCAGGGTAACTACGAATTACACTCGAAACTGTGTAACCATGGAATCGGTAAAAATTAGCGATCACTAGGGAGCTGGATCACCGTTCCCATAATTCCTCGAGTGCGGGCCGGGGCACCTGGGAGAATTGTAGACAATAAAAAGTTATAAAGGGCTGATTTCAGGCTTGTGTCCTTTTGATATGCCTGGCCAGATCTGGGATTTCCATACCTGGCCAGGGATATTAGACGATATCTGGCATTATGAGGCTATATCTGGCAGATATACCATATCAGGTTATATGTGGCCAATTTTTGATATGGCCATATCTGAAATCTTCAGATCTGGCCAGATATAAATCTTTTGTAAGGGGTGTAACATTTCTACTTATCAGGAGTTACAAATCTTGCCCATGCACTTTGCTTTAGGCTAATATTTGACCTAAGGTTTGACCTTGATAGAGGTGTACTTGTCCACGTCTGCGTGGTGAAAGCGATTAATTTTTACTACTTTTCGGTTCGTCAAAATTTTACCGAGTAACCGGTTAAAATAATTAGTTGCGATTAGATCATTAATCGATTCATCGGTAGGTTAATCGATCAATTGCCCAACCCTACTTCTTATACGAGTATGTTGAATAGCACAGCATAAAGACTTTGGTAAATTCCTCAATTTCTTCGCTTTGGTAGCACTTCAGCATTCCTAACCATTGTTACATAAACAAGCCCGGATGTCCTGCCGAAGCAACGCGACCGGAAGACACTCGGGGGACAAGAAACCGCTTGTGTATGCAAACAGGAAAGGGGTCTATACGGACTTTGTTCAGTGCCGCTGGCTTGCCTAACGACCGGGTCCAGCTTGACTTAAGTCATCACTTACTTTAATTTTTATTATAAATTTTTCTTTTTAAGAGTGCGCGCCACCTAGTAGTTGCAGCGGCACTTATTCGAGTCCGCCATTGTTTGGGCAAGTACAGAGTGTTCCCGAGAAAAGTGAGCCTTGTTTTTCGGCCGGGATAAATAAACTACGCATCGTAGAAAGCTCAAACTTCGCCAGAGTGTGAAGCTAGCAGTTGGGATAGAACGCGGAAGTTTGATGACGTTATCTGGATCAAAAAATAATTGTGAAAAACGAAATTTCTTTATGAGCGGACATCCCCCTAAGCCTAATATCGTGAAAAGAAGAGATGATATTGTGAACGCTTGTGGGATTTATATCAGTGAACAGTACTTGTCATAAAAAAGAGAACTTTGTTTTATTTCTTTCTGACAAGTTTGTTTTACTGAAATAAATTCTACAAGGGCCCACAATGTCATTTCTTGCTTTGACGACATTAGGCTTAAGTGAATATCGGCTCATAGAGAAATTTCGTTTTTCTCGATTATCTTTTGATCCAGGTACGTCATGTTCTCAAACTTTAACGTTCTATCCCAACCGCTAGCGTCACGTTCTCACGGAGTTTGAGCTTTCTGCGAGGCCTAGTTTATTTACACGGGCCGAAAAACACGGTTCTCTTTTCTTGGGAACTCCCTGCACTTTGAGCATCTATTGGACACGAGTGCTGCGTCAACGTTCGGCGAGGACTCGGATCCCATGACACGCTTCGTGCGCAAGAACTGGCGTCCGCCAATGTTGCCCGGTGGGCTTTTTAAAGGGGTCTGTTTAAAAGAGCAGCATCACTAATTGCAGCAATAGATCCTTTTCCTGGGGACTCTGTCAAGCAACATTGGTGGCCACCATTGATTGGGTACGAAGCGCGTGATTGAATCACGCGCTGCTGCTACTAGATGGCACGCCCTTTTGAAAAGGGTCGGTTGAAGCGGGAAGGTGGCTCCAGTCGTGTGATGTTCGAGGTATAAATGACATGTCGAATGTGTGAGTGTTTACACTTGGTATGCCAACCATACATGTGGCCGGGACGAGTGATAAGAAGGTTCAAGGATGAGTTTCTGGCGGAGGAATGGTTTATGATAATGATGCTTGTGAAGTAAATACAGACGAGCGCATTTCTACGGCGGGAAGACAAATCAGGTAGGTAATGCTAAGATTCCTTTTATGTTAGTTAGACTCGCCGTACGATGATAATTAGTCAGGATGAATCGAGGTGATGTAGCTCTTCATCTTAATTCCTGAAATGGGTTGGACGCGGTGCGTCAGCGGATCCATTTCGGCTCAGATACAATCAGGGAGGGAAAAAAAATCGATGTGATTTAAATCGAGATTAAAATAATCATTTATTTCGTAATTTAAATCAGACCAGTTTAACTACGATGATTTAAATCGAATCTTTTCCCACAAAAATAATTCCGAAAATTTGACGCTTTTAATATGCATTTCTCATTTTTATTTAGATCAACGAATCATTAAGCAAGAAATATTTACATAAGGCTGAGCACAAGCAAAAAAAAAAAAAGTTTTCTTTTGAGAAAATCGAAGCGTTCAGCTTCATTCCTACCTTCCAATTCGTCGCGACAGTGGGTCGGAGAGGCGGGCTGATATACCAGTTGCTGAGCCTGTCTAGTATGCTGGCTTCATTGAGTGACACAAATTATCCCCGCTTATACGAGGAAATTAGGGTTGTTAGGCCCGCAGGTCACCTCTTTACCTTGAAAACAAACAGTGTGTTAAGCGTAATACTTACGCTGGGAGGCTCGTTTTAATTCAGGAATGAAACCGAAACTAACTTCCATTTTGGATTGAATTTCTCAAAATAGGCGTTAACCGTTTTTTTTTCTTGTATTTTTTTTTTCTAATGCAAGATTTGTCTCACAGCGTAATTATTGAGCTAAAGAAATGGTTCCCGGAAACTTTACTTTGTGACATACGTGTCTGATCCACATACTTCAATATATTTTGCAGAGTTCAGTGTCCCTTTAAAGAGATGGTCTTTCGTACATTTTAGAGGTATCAGATGATGTATATGTTGAAGAGATAAGCGCTGCTATATTTTGTGTTCTTTCTGCTTTTTTTTCAATCAGGTAATCGTCATGTAAAATATTGAACTGCGGGCCCTTTAATGTGTTTTTGGACATTTAGATTATGAATTGCTTTAGCATTATTCCCAGCGCAAGAATAATAGAATCAATCCCAATTTTACCAAATATCGCCACGGGTGATGAGTTTTTAGAGTATGTTCACAAAATGTATAAATTGAAGGAACACTGTTCTCACTAAAAAAAAAAACACCTAAAAACGGAATCCCAGTTAGATAACAAAAGTGTGTGTGTTTTTTAAGACAGCGCGTGACGCTTATGACTTCTTAAAGGGGCCCTCCAACAGTATTTGAGCGTCTACTTATTTTTGCGGTTTCTCCACGCTAGTGGTCCCGGAAACCCAGTGGACAACGAAAGAGTTTAAAAATATTAGCGCATCATATTTTAATTTAACAACTCGGAAACACCTCCTTCGACGGTGGCGCCGGGAGGTGCCGAATGCGCGCGCATAACGGCGTTCCCTTTCACTATACGTCACATTCACTGGGTTTCGTGATTGGCGAGAGCCGTCCCAGAAATTTTGAAGCGGAATAAGTATATCACACGTTAACCGTCATTATTTCTCTAAAAAGCCGTTTTTATAGAGCTAATAAAGTTGCAAATTAAAGTTCAAAAAGGGCGAAAACAACGCCTCGTCGCTCATGCGAGCCTCCCAGCGGCGGAGTACCTCCTACTCACCGAGGTGGCTCCGGTGGCGGAGTTGGCGGAGTTGCGGGAGACGAGCCTTCCGCGGCTGTCGAAGCGGACTGAGGCAGAGACGCGTCGCGGCGCTTGCGTGGTATGTCCTCGTACGGCGTGACGCCCAGCTCCGCACTCCTTTTTGAGAATTCGGCGCTCAAAATCCGATAAACCCGGTAAATTCATCGATAATGGCAACCCGATTCCAAAGCTACGATGGTTGCAGCGAGGCCTAATGGCCGACGGGCTATCAACCAAACTCGCGTCCAATTGGCCAACCGCTTTGCTCCAATCGCTAAACTGTTTCATTTTACGTCATGAAGCGCAATGTTTTGCTTATTTAAAGTTGTTTTCTGCAATATTTAATTTGCTAATAACTCACAAAATATTGCGAATTTCTGTAATATTTTTTTCCCTCGGTGTTCCTGCTTTCATGGAGCTCCGTTTCAGCGCGAACTTCAAACCAGTCAAAAAATTGTTGGTGGGCCCCTTTAATCCAGTGTTTATTTCTATCTCGATAACCATGTCCAAGTTTTTCATATGCTAAAAAGAAATCATTGATACCTTTCTGTAAAGAATAGTATGGTTAAATGGCGTATTATTATGACTGTGATGTGGCCTATATTACCGCAATTTGTATTAATTATAATAAAATAAAGATATTTTAATACGTAGTTTTATAAGATCTAATATAATTTGTTCAAGCGCGCAAACAACTATGGCAATCCAAAGTTGGAAAATTATCACTGGTGCCAATTGCAGCATTTTTGATTAGCGAGGTATAAAATAAAAAAAAATAGTCTAAAATAAATTAACTCATTCTAGCTAGTCTGAGAAAGTCGTGTAAAATGGCAATAATTGTGAGTAAAGAAAAGGGTGCAATCCAAGTCGTGACTTCTGACAATCGGCAAAACTTCCGAATTCGCAGCCAATCCTTCCGGACCAAATTGCCAGAAATACAAAAGAGAGATTCCGTTTGATTTTTTTAATTACGAAGCTTATCCTGACATTTATTTTCTTTAATTTCTACGCATTGCCGTTTTGCCAATCTCAGCCTTTCCAATTCGAAGGAACGTCTTACTGCTTGCACGTCTGCTCACTGCAGCCCATTTCGTTGGCGTTGGAAGACCGGTGAAGCAGTAGTGAGTTTTATTTGCGTATACGAGCGAACGCCAGCACTGTGTGTTTGCGTTAACGTTGCGTGTTTCACACTGCCCGTGCGCGGAGCCCAAAATTGTTGTCTTTGATTGGCGCATGGCGACGGCGCGCATGCGCAGCGGGGACCATTCAACTCTAACTCAAACGCACAGCGCTCGCGTTTGCTTTTATATGCGATATTAAAACTGCCTGGGTAGTAAGGCACAATCCCATACCGGCTGCAGCACTACATTGAAACTGTGGAGAGTGTTGTTTGCATTCGGAAGGGCCATCTCGCGAGCCATGATCGCGCGCAGTTCCGCTGTGCCCGCTGAGCAGTAGAACCGGGGGTCCCTCACTAAAGCGGTTCCCATTTCCACCGCGAGAGGGCCAGCAACCAGCTGGAGACGCGAATAGTGTAACGTCCTATTCCAAAAAAAAAATCTGAACTCAAAAGAAACAAAAACGAGAAAAATAATGCCTTTTTGCAATCGAGTCAGAACGCGAAAAAAAGATGAAATAAAACATTTTATCGAACTATAATATATATATATATATATATATATATATATATATATATATATATATATATATATATGGACGTCCATAACCAAATTAGACCACATTAGAAGAGTGTCAGGTGCATTCTGCGCGCGCTTCGTCGTCGTCCTTAGCGGGTTCTGGCACGCGCCTCAGCAGTACCGTTACAATATATATATATATATATATATATATATATATATATATATATATACACGGTGTTATTGTGTTAGAGAGACGGAGGTCACATCCATAAAAAAGTTGTTAAACTGCATTTTCCAGTTTTTGCAGTTTTCCGCATTTTTTTTTTCTGCGATGGGACAAATTGATTTATGAATCTGCCATGTTTAAAATGCACTTTGTGGTATAAAAAATCACTATTTTTTAGCTACATTGATTTAAATCAAAGTATTCTGATTTAAAACGAATAAGTCTAATATAAATGAAGTAAATATGATTTGTCAGACTTTTTTTATTGTATTTTCTTTATATTGGTTAGAATCATTGCCTTAGAGGATGTTCGAGTTAGGGCCCGTGTCCAATAGCTGCGGTGATCGAAATGGCTGAACTCTAACAATGTCCGCACCGTGTCCCTGCATTGACAACTCCACCGTCTGGCTAGGATTACCATTGTCGGCATATAATCGACACCAGATCACGTGCCTTTTGCTCTGACGGGGAAGGTGACGTCACATGACTCGGATCACGTCACCTATGAACAAATTCAGTTGCTCCGCTAGATTTAGCGGGAAAATTGACGTGACGTGACCTCAACACCAATTCAACTCCCCGCTAAATTTAGCGCAGAATTTAATTGGTCTTGAGGTCACTTGAGGTCAATTTCCCCCGTTAAATCTAGCGGAGCAACTGAATTTGTTCGTTAAATCTAGCGGAAAATTGAATTGGTGTTCAGGTCATGCGACGTCAATTTTCCCACTAAATTTAGCGCGGTTACGCTGACGCCGACGCCGCAAAACACGAAACGGGCGCCTAAAAGTCGGGCTCTAAAAGAATAGTTAATGCGCGAGGTTATGAATGTGAATGATATTCGTTTTAAACAGTATATAGTAAAAATTAAAAAAAAAATAACCAAAAACTTTAAAGAAAAACGAATATTGTTTGTTTAAAGGCAAGAATTGATGTCGCAAACCTACTGCTGCATCTTGCAGTCAGCACTCGCTCAGAAGGTTTCTTTAGTAGGTCTTGGCCTGCCCGCCAGTCATGCCGCCCCTGACGTCATTGAACGCGCACTCGATTAACCAGAAGGCATATGGGCTGGGCCCAAAATTTGCATTTCTGTACACAAGTCATAAACAGCTTTCTGAGAAACTATACAGTGACCTTAATTAGAGGAAAGAGCTGTCATCCCTGAAAGCGTGAAACAGGGTCGTTCAAAAAGTCAGCTAGTTTAAGCGCCTTAAAAAAAAAGAAAGAAAAAAAGGGAGATCTGAAGACGAAATTTTGAATGGACTGAGAGAGCGGCGTTGCGAAAAGATCAACGGGCTGACTGACCTATAGGAGGGAACCTCGGTCTAACTATACTTCTCCTAGGGGAAATTCGCAATCGAAAAGCAAAACACGCAGTACTATACTTCAGGTAATTATTCGAGGGCACTTTGGGTTTGCCCTTCCATTCTTTAGAAGCAACATTACAATTCAAAACTCGACTTATTTCATCGTATATGCGATGATGGGACAAATGCTGTGCAGCGGGCCGTTTCAGTTCTGCGACGAACGGAGTCTGGTATACGCGCTGGACGGAGCGATTTCTCGACGCCGATCATCCGTGAGCTGCGGAGAAACCACGCTCTTAGCCTGGGCTTGAATTGTAAAGCCAGAAGCTCAATAGAAACGTTCGCAGCCGCAGTCCAATTTGGGTCACGCACTATGCGACACGATAAGTGACGGACGTTATTAAATCACTTCCAAATTTGTCTTGCTGCGCACGCGGGCACTTGTTCCCAATTTCGTTCTTGCTTGGCTGTGAGAATCGATCATAATATTATATATGTATACCTAACTGAAGTCTCGCTTGAGATGAGTGCATCGTGTACCAGTTTTTTCTGTTGACTACCTGATGTAGAATCTTGTCGACTTCAAACACAAATGTGCGTAAAACAGGAATACGTCAGGTCGACGGTATAGTGTAACGAACTGTGACAAAACACTGCGCGACACTGTTAGCACAAACATGACTTCGGCGCTTTTTCGCATTTTACTTCGCAAGGCAACTGCCGGGCGTCTAGATGTTCCGCTCATGTTAGTATCCCAACTGAGCACTTTCCACCACTATAGTAGTTTTGATGACAGTCCTTCAATACTGAGAATAAATCAATGTCAGGGAGTGTATATGATTGATGCCGACTATCGTCCCGTCTTGGATCGCTGTTCTATACGAGTCGAACCGCGCGCGGATCTCGTGTCCGATGCCAGAAACGCGGATCGGGACGTCCTGTAAATTCGTCAGGCTCTGGCACGACGCGCGGCAGTATTGGCAAGGTCCCGCGTGGGAGCCCTTCGAGTCCGAGCTGCGAGCCCGCAACCGACGCTAAATGGAGAACGCCGCTCCGTCTGTCAAAAGACAAAAGGGAGGCGTTGTGCCGTTGTGCGCGGAACATGAGGAATGACCGTGTCGCAGCTGGGTGGCCAAGACACGACACCGACGATAACGGGAAAAATATTCCATCGTATCTGGACATCAGCAAAGTAGGAACAAGCGAGCACAGGCTTTCAAAGAATTGCGGCAAGAACGTGCGCGTAGAAAAAAAAAAAAAAAAACCCGAATGAAGCTCTATCATTATATTGGCTTGGTTTATTATCTTGTACGAGCTGCGGCTTCCGAAAGTTTTATGGGAATCTGAAATCAAAACCCAGATCCTTTTCCACTCTCCCTCAGTCACCAGACTGTAGTGTTGAATAGTCACTAACTGATCACCTTTGCCTGCAGAGTGCGACGCAATTAACACGACCCAGACATCGGCGTTTTTTTCTCCTTTTTTTTTTTTTTTTTTTTCCCTATACTTGTCTTTAAGAGCTAAAAGGGAAACAAACAACGGGTGTTCGTCACTTCCCTGGCCGAGTGAGATTTAAGTAAGCGCCGATGTCGCGTTCCCACACAATCGCCAGCACGCTCAGAAACGACCCTCCGGTCTACGAAGGATCGTCTTCAGCGAGTTGAAAATGAAGAACTAGTATAAACGATTTGGTTTCGACTTCGGTGAAGGCGCCGGCACTTCCCCTCGTCATTCCTAGAACGACGCATCATACAAACGGACGAAACCCTTCAAGCTATAAAATGTGCGTTCTTTAAATGACCGAATATTCGAAGAACAAATTACGAAGCAAGGAACTTGGAAACCAGAGGCCCCCGTCCCGGGTTTCTTAAACTGTCAGTTACTGTACCTATTTTTTTTTTTTTTTTTTTTTTCTGCACCGCATAATTATGACCGACCCAGAATTTGGCCGTCCGATCGAAAAGATCATGCATGCATGACTTCTACCGACTCATCTTGTGCTTATCTTAAATCAATCTTTAAACTACACGTTAAGAAATGCCTGCGCATCTAATTACCCGCAAAACACTCAAAGAGCCAATCTCTGCTATCTACGAAATCAACTCAGCGAATGATGAGGCGGAACATTTGTTTAAATCTCAAAATGAAGTCTGCGCTGTGGCATTACGCAATGCAAGCGTGACACTTTGCATCGCGTAATGCCACAGCGCAGACTTCATTTTCTAAACGGATGTTCCGCCTCATCATTCGCTGAGCTGATTTCAAAGATCGCAGAGATTGGCTCTTTGAATGTTTTGCGGGTAAGTAGACGCGCAGGCATTTTTTAGAGTGTATACACTCTAAAAAAAGCCCGTGCGTCTACTTTCCCGCACAACACTCGGACAGCCAATCACCGCAACCTACGGAGACAGCTCAGCCAATGACGATGCCGAAACATATGTTTAGACCAAAAAACGCAGTCTGAGTTGTGACATTAAGGAATGCAAAACGTCACGCTTGAATTGCTTAATGTCACAACTCAGACTGCGTTTTTTGGTCTAAACATATGATTCGGCATCGTCATTTGTTGAGCTGCCTCCGTAAGTTGCGATGATTGGCTCTCCGAGTGTTGTGCGGGAAAGTAGACGCACGGGCTTTTTTTAGAGTGTACAGTCACTTCGAGTGTAAGAAATGCAGAGTGCGAGTCATAAAAGTTCACGCTTCTTGGTTTGTGATTCGTTGCTCGGCGTTCTTATCAGCTAATGCATTAATCTCATTGGCTATAGGAAGCCGTAATAAACTTCTCGGAAGCTGCTACGCCTATAGACGCTTTCATAGAGCTGGGCATGGGCGCCGCTGTAACTGACCTTCAGTTTTTGTTTCCTCTTATTCCGTTCGCTTCACTTCGTCATTAACACAGCAGGCCAGGTTAGTCCACCTTCAGGTGTGTTCTTCTCCCCCGCATAGGCCTTTGGGGAGGCTCGTCAACACCCGCTTCAGGGCTCAGTATCTCGGTAAGACAAGAGAAGGTCGGCCAGGCTCAATTTAGCGCGTGTTTAATGTGTTTAACTTTATACCTTTTTTAAGCAGCTACTATCGAATCACTCAAACATGAAAAAAACAAAAAAAAAAAAAGTTAGGCGTTGACACAGATATGACCTATATATATATATATATATATATATATATATATATATATATATATATATATATATATATATATATATATATATATATATATATATATATATATATGGCAGAAAACGCACTTGAGACGGTTGTTGCAGTTTTTAAAACATATTATTCGTAAAGTTCGTCGACGTTTCGGACTGAGACAGACGTTTTTCGAGACTGAGAGTCTTATATATATTTTTGTTTCTCGTCTTTGTTCTCCTACCCAGCGGAGAGCATATTCGCTGAGTAGGTATAGGAAAGAACTTTCCTTTCTCTTAACCACATTGTCCATTTCTCTTACTGAACCAACATCGTGCTGCCTTATATCCCTGTCAGACGGGCACGTTGAAGGACTTCAGAACGAACTCCTTTAAAAGATCGACGAACCAGCGCATGCCGATAAACGTGAAATGGCGGGCTGATTAATTTGCCTATTTTTTTTAAAGGAGCTCGTTGTGAAGAGCCTTACATGCCCGTCTGACAGGGGTTTTACTCGGATATATAATTTATTTTCTTTTGCGTTTAAGTTGAACTGCGGTAACTGGTGGCGGTTTGGAAACTAAACTTGGGTACGCAAAAATATAAAGACACACTCTAACCAAACCATTAACAACCCCGAAACATATGCGGCACTGATTTGTTCGGGGAATTATACCTTCCCGTCATTTCGATGCGAATATGTCACTTAACGCAAGCGCTCTCATTTTCTGCGGTATAGCGCGGTAAACCAAAGATTAATCTGGCCTAAACGTTTCCCAAACAGCGAATGCAAAAATAAATAAATAACTAAAATAAACACTGAGAAACACAGGGCTTCTTCACTCTAACAAAATGTACACAAAGACAGTGACCGCAAGGCCACCGCAAGGCCGGGTGTACTTTGGAGAGTCAGAACTGTTCCATGGATAAAGTTTGATACAGAATAAAGCCGAGTCTCTCGGCTAGTCGTCTGTTGCCACCCTGCGAGTATACCAGGAGGTCTCCTTTTTCCACGAAGGGACGCGTCCGGCAGAGCTCCTCTACCTGCGCGCCAGCAGTGCTCCAGGAAGCTCGGGAGCACGGTCCATACCGTCTCTTCCAAAAAACTTTAACGGGGCACGGAAGAAGCGTGTTTCAGTGGGTGTCCCCATGCATCACTCACCGGTGGGCGGCCTGGGTGCCACGGGGAGCAGCTTGTGCTCGGCCTCAACCTCGCTGGGCGAGAACGATCCGTGGAAGCAGGAGAGCACGTTGCCCATTGTCTTTCGCGGCCGCCGGTCCTCTGGCGGTCTGACGCCTCCGGATTTCGGCGCGCTGCGGCGACGCCCAAGGGGGCTGCTGGGTGCCCTCGCCTCCGCTGCGTCTTCCCCCGCCGAGCCCGCTGCGAGGGAACACACGCTCCGTTACGCGCTACCCTCGCCGGGGAGAACGAGCGTCGGTGCTGCCCAGGCACCCGCCGGCCACGCAACGCCGCGAGAGGCTGACCTCTGCTCCTGGAATGGGTCTAGAGACCGAGGCTCGACGCTGGGAGATCTAGGAGCGCGAGACCTTCCGATGTTGAGCCGCTGTCTTCTTCGTCTTCTGCCCGTCCCCTCAAACTAGCTCGGGACGCTGGAGTGTCCGGTTTGGCTCGGGGGATCGGTGGACGAGTGTGCTAGCTCACCGCAGCTCGGAGCACATGAAGCGAAAGCTCGCACTGCAGAACCCAGGGAGTCTGGGTTCAATCCCCACCCCTGCCCGTTTCGATCTGGATGAGCATCGACACGAGGTCGTGTATCCCTACTACGTGGTGCACGTCAAAGACCCTGCAGGCTAGCGGTTTGTACTGCACTGGCTAACTTTCTCATGTACAGTGGATAACAATGTCGCCAGACTCTGGCAGACTAAAGTCCTGCTGTCTAAACCTCTAACAATAAATTTGTTGTTGTTTGTCCCACTTGCTTCTTTGCTCTTCGCCACTCAGGATGTTTGACCCTTTTAGCTTGGAACAGTTCCGTAAGACCTCCATTTTTTCGTTATAATCATATAGTTTCATGATAACCGGCCTAGTGTTGTTTCCACGTTTAGCCCCCAGCCTATGAATTCGTTCAACACATTAAGAATAAAATAATAATAAAAAAAATAACTGAGGGCTGGTGTGCCAACGATCCTCTTCGGTAAACAACTGCTCAGCGACAGGTGCTAAATAAACATCGTCACTCTGGCAATTCTATAGAATATACATGGGATGTTAATTTCCGAGCTATTGTTTTTTGTCATAGACCTGCGTGTTTCGCGGTGTCCCATTCTGTGACGACAAGAAAATTGGTGCGTTTTATTGAGTAGAGCACGGGTCTGAGCATAGCCTCCTCTATACTCACAAAGCCTGGCAGTTCCACGACGGAGCCATAGAGTGCCCGGTCGCAGATTTGGAGCGCGGGGATCTGTTAGCACAGAGCATTTCTCGGGGAAGCTGGTATTGGGGGGATCGGTGGCCGAGTGGGCTAGCGCGCACCAGCTCGGAGCACGTGGAGCGAAAGCTCGCGCTGCAGAACCCAGGGATCCTGGGTTCAATTTCGACCCCTGCCCGTTTCGATCTGGATGAGCATCGTACCGGCGTGCGGTCGTGTATCACTACTGCGTGGTGCACGTCCCCAGGCTAGCGGTGGTACTGCACTGGCAAAATTTCTCATTTTCAGCTGGGAGACTCGTCGACCGTTGAGGCAGACCAAGTTCTAGGCTGTATAAACATACACAAAACCCAATTTTTTTTTTTTTTTTTTGGAAGCTGGTAGTGAGCGCACAGCTTTTGCAGCGGCCAGGACGCGCGAGGAACGCGAGGAGCACGAGCGGACATTGGATCGCTCGGGAGAAGTGTGTTTCGGCGTCTCGCCGCAGCGCGGCGCCCGTTACATGACTTTCGTCTCCTCCGTTGTCCGTTGTCTGTCGCTAGGCTACCTTTTCACCTTCGACGGCCGCGTCTCATGGCGATCTGCCAAGGTTTGTGTGTGTAGAGGAGGCTATGGTCTGAGCCTAGATTTTGAGCTTTATTTGCACGTGCTCTTGCGCATATGAGACGCCAGATGAAGCCACGTAGTCACGCTAATTGCTTGTACTTGCAGTTTCGCAGTTGGGACGTTCCGCACCAGAGCCTCCAGCATGCTTTTTTGTCGCACGAGCGAAGTCGCGACTGCGAAATCGCAAGTAAAAGTGCCCGATTCACGACGCGATTTTACTTGCGATTTCGCGGTTGCAACGTCGCTCGTGAAGCAAAATGAGCGTGGTGGAGGCTGCGGTGCTCGACGCCGCAGCTGCTAAATATCGAGAAAATTCGCACCGAGTGAATCAGGCTTAAAGCCTGATTCACATGGTGCGGAATTTTCTTGCGATTTCGCAGTTGCGCCGTCACGTGTGCGGCAAAAAAAAAAAAAAAAAGCCTGTGGTAAGCTGCTGTGCCCGACGTCGCATCTGAGAATTCGCAAGCAAAATCGCACCATGGGAATGGGGTTTTACGTGTAAAACGGAGTATACTGGTTCTACTTTTGATTGGCATGCACGTAGACTAACGTGCATTCGTGGCCTCCCCTGGACGTCATGAATGACACTAAAATTGGCCTTTCGTAACACAATATCAACAAAACGGTACAATATACCAAAGCGATGCAACAAAAATGCGCACATGGAAGGGGAAATCTCTAACACCAAAAGTCAGAAACTGGCATAATATTGGTGTCCAACATGTGTTCCTCTTGGTAAATGCATTGAGCACCAGAAGCTGACCTCCCCTCTAAATATTCATTTGATTAACCTTCTTTGAAACATACATGGAATGACGACACAATCCAATACGGATGATCTGCTTTCTTATGTGTTCTAGCCTGTTCTAGGGAGAAAAAAAAAAAAAAAAAACTAAGCCTTTCATATTTTTAAACAGTTTAGAAGTTGTGTCTTAACGCCCAGCAACTCTTGGTTCCGGTTTGGACAGACGCTTCACAGGTGTTAATTCGCGTAATCACTACCGCGTGATACGCGCTGGGTTTGCATTCGTTCTGCCTTGGTCAAACTGCCGTGTAACGGCAGAGATATAACACTCAATTTTAACAAGGACATCTACACAACGAATCCCCCCTTATTTTAACTTCTTAATTTATTCAATCTTCACGTGGATGTTGTCCCAAACAGTTTTCCTCGACCTCCACCTTGCAGGCACTATACGCGTAGTGTGCATCATCGAAATATAGACTACAATGCTTAATTTTTATCGTCAGGAATGGGGGTAGCTGTTTTTATGCAGCTTCACTAGCCGTCGGTACTCCTACAAGGCAAGGAACAACAAAACGAGAGCTCATAAAAGTTGAAAATAACACATCAGTCAAAACAAACAAACGGTGTGCACATTTATGGAATGTTGGGCGTGTCATTTTTGCTGAGCGATGTAGCAACAGTTTCTAGTCATGCGACATGTTGCAATTATTTAGGAAGTGTATGCTTCACTCTGTGACGTCCAAAGTTGGTTAGTGATTGGGGAATAATACGCCATGGATGTATCTGACAGGGTCTGATTAATTTAAATCTGCAAATGAAGGTTAAAGATGCTGAGATATGTTTCGAATTTACCTGTCATGAAAGACTGGTATCATATGTTAGTACGAATCATTGATAATAAATGTTTCATGATTACTGACGAAATACTTTGGTAGAAAGGCAGTGACGAGGAGGTGGAGAGGACATTTGCTATTGTTCAAAAATCGTTTTTACTGCGACAATCTGAACATACATTAAATCCATAATTCTCCAAATTGGATGCGTGTGCGTATGTTAGAATACAAAAGTGATGCATAAAGTTGAAGTATGATAGTGGTAGGTAAAATACGCCCATTTACTTATTATACATATTATTTGTTTTGAAGTTTAGTACAAATGAGTGCAACGTGTCATTCCAACACGTAATAAGAAAGAATACACAGAGTGTTTTAACATTGACAACATAGTGAATAATATCAGGGCCATATTTCAACGGAATACATAAGTTGTATTGACTTCCTGAATATATGTAGTTAAATATCACGGTCTTGCTCTTGCTAGTATTTACGTATATGAAGGGAGTTATTTTCACACCAGATTCTTAATTTGGAGAGGACACTATTAGTTTTGTTAATAAGATGTTATCCGTTTGTACGAGAAGTAACAATGCTCTTATCGCTTGCGTAAATAATAAATTTGACATCAGATTCGATAGCACCAATACATTTATATAAAAAAATGATTAAAACTGGACCTAAAATACTCGCTTGGAAAACAACGAAATTTTTATTGAGCAAAAAGGACCTATGCTCATCTATGGATACGTATTGGCGACAGTTATGAAAGTAGGAATTTTAGGAAAAAGCTAAGCACATCGAAAGTCATATGAAAATAGTTTATCTAAAAGAATATCCTTATTATAAAAAATAAAACAGCGCTAAAGGGACGCCCAAATTAATATCATGGTCGAGACAGTCGAGCGCATTGCTAAAGTCAAAGAAGATACCTATAGTTGACTTTTTTTTTTCTTCATAAGTTGTCAAAAATAAGTTTCTCTGCAATAGTTTGGACTCGGTTGACTTAAACTATGCTTATCAAAAAAAAAATTCTCCGGTGCACACACACACACAAATATATATATATTAAGTTTATTGAAAAAGTCGCAAGAATAGATATAGGGCGATAGGTCCCTATACCATTCTATATCTTCTGTCATGAGTTGCTACGGTTACTGATACAGTTACTTTTGCGATTTGCATACCTATGGGAAACACTCTCGATGAAAGAGCAAAGCTGTAAACACGTGTTAAACAAGGAAATATGATGTCAATAACAATTAGTTCAGCAGGTTTACTGTTATCAACAGTAATTGTTACATAAAATATAGGATTTTGCGTCGAATAATAATTTTAACCTGATTAATCGCCACCGTTTAATCGATTAATTAATCGAGTAATCGGTTTGGTTCATTCTTATGCATGCATGTTTAAAACAGTACTTTTTTGTTTGCCTCTGCTGAATATGTCATAAACGGCGCAATTTACAATTTCGGATTTTAAATCAACCTTGAGGTACAGTTGAGAACGGTCAAAACACAGCCACAGTCACAAATTATTACTTCAGCCGCAGAAGCAGAGAGGTTCGTTGATATTCTCCTTGCAATAGCGAACTAGCTTTGATTGTTCAGAGTAGCCTCTCCTGCGCTAAACGGATACTCGCACGGCGTTGAAGTGGCTGGGCTACGTATAACGTTGGAGTTGCAAATCTCGCCCCTGCAGGTTACTTTAGGTAAACAAGTTTACCTGAAGTTTACCTTCATACAGGTGTATTCGTCCACTTCTGCGTGGTGAAGCATTGCATGTTTAGTTGTTTTTTTTTCTTTTGTAGTCAAGCTTTAACCAATTAACCGGTTAAAAATTTATCGCGATTAAAGCATTCATCGATTAATCGGTAGGCTAATCGATTAAGCGCTCACTCCTAATAAATTAGTTATCACCGTAAAAACTTTATAGTCATCGGTTGTATAAAAAAGATAGTTTCGCGAACTCTGAGCGTATTTTTTTTCCGCATCACTTAAGCACTAGTCCCAGTGTTTACAGAATGACTACTGAAAGCATCTGATAGTGCACCATAACATTTTTCTATCCCATTAAAATTAACTTTTTTGTTTTATAATATAATATATTTTTATTCTATCTTAACGCTAACGTTTTTCTTATTTTTTTATTTTAAAGGCTTGGTCCTTACGTGAACTCCACGATATGCTGCATCGCATAATGCATTTCGAAAACCTTCAGCACCGCGAGAGTTAGTCATTTTCCAGCACTGTGTATACGGCATGCAATACTAACAATAGTGAGTTTGAGTATCGCGTATACGAGCGAACGCACTGAGCAGTGTGCGTTTGTGTTAGCGTTGCGTGTTCCACACTGCGTGTGGGCGGAACCCAAACTGCGGCCTTGAATTGGCGCATGGCGAAGACGGGCATGCGCGAGTACGCAAAGCTAACGCAAAGGCACAGCGCTTGCGTTTGCTCCTATAGGCTATACGGAATACTAAAACACTCTAATGTCAACCTGCGAGTGAATAAATAGCGTACCAGAGTCTGAGGTTGAGTCATCCTCCTCGTCACAGAACATGGACGTTTCCTTGGACGTTTCCTCTTGCGTCATAGTGTATTCCTCTTGGCAGCTTTCAAACGATTCCTGAAAGGCGGGTGGACTGGAGTGCTCAAAAGCCGCTCTGGTGTGCTGCTGCTGCTGCTGCTGCTGCTGCTGGTGGTACTGGTAGACGCCGAAGCCAAGCGGTGCGGAGGCTTGCGAGCGGGGACCTGCTGAAACAACGGACATTTTGTCGGCTCTATACACGGACAGAGTGTTTGCTTCAAACAAAATGCTGGTACTAGAGCAAACTGTTGGCATTCGCGCGTCTTCTGACTTCAGAAACTACGAGGAAGGCCTTTTTCATGCGTACCCAAAAGTTCGACATTAAGTTAGTGCTCCTGCATGCTCATGTCCAGATACATAGGGAGACAGCACACGGAATACGTATCCAATCTATAAGGTGTTCCACCTTATAGAATGGAATGGATCGGACTGGATGTGGTTCTTTCGGCTTTCCCCTTTGCATATGTCTGTGTCTGCTCGTGTTTGTGCGCGGTTTCCAAGGGTGGCGCTCACCGGCGACGCCAGTGGCATCGCAGACCAGCTGAGCGAGGAGCTGGCAGGTCTGCATCTGCGTGCGACAGACGGAGCAAAGGCAGAGGTGCTCCAGGAAGCCCCCTTCCTGGGCCCCGATGTCCGTCGAGAGCCGTCGGGACGGGGGCTCCTCGGAGAAGGACGGCAGACGACCCCGCTCCCGGGGCTTGCTGTAGGGAAGGCTGGACTTGTGGTCTGCTCCTGTGAGGAACCGTCTCCGCATGGGTGCAAGTAAGACACCACAAGGGCCCGCTGCATTTGCAGGACGTCACAATTGGCAGTGCCATTGTAAACTGATTTTGCAGTGAGACTTGCATTTCTACAAGTTTGATTGTTTGAAAGAGGTACGGCGTTCAGCAAAGTAACACGGTGGATACACTTTTAGTAAGTAGGATAACCCTTTATCCAACATTCTAAAAAAAAAAAAGTATGCTAGTTCAGTTTCTTGCAGGATGCGGAGACAGCCAATCACGGCGAACAATAGAAGGATCCCAGCGAACGACTAAGCTCACAATATGACTAGACCCGAAAAATGCGATCTGCGCAGGGACAATGCGCATGACGTTTCACTTGCTCCTTGTCTCTGCCTACATCGTATTTTGTTTTCTTGTCTAACCGTATTTTGAGGTTTATCATCCGCTGGGATCTTTCTATTCGCCGTGATTGGCTGCCTTCCTGTTCTACAGAAAAGTTATCTCGCAGACATGTTTTTAGAGTGAAGTTCGTGCGCCATATGCGGACATCATTGCTCTTTCCGTAATCCTTAAACGAACGATCCGTTCTTCTCGACTGTTAAAAGGAAGGGATGTAGCAGTGGAGAGCGAATTTTGACAGACGCCGGCTTTTGATGACGCAAAACGCGATATAAGTAAAACTCTCTAAACTTGCATGCGCACTGTGACACCATATTAAATTAAGAGCGACACTTATTAAGATGACGGCGGAAGACCACCGTAGTTATCGGCACGATTTCACCTAAACGTGAACCAGGGCGGTTTTAAAACCCAAGTTCCCAAATTCACGTATGAACAGCCTGTAGGCTGTTCAAACTAGAACTCAGAAATGTGGTTTTATATGATTCTTGTCTCCTCAAGTATACACAGACACGAAGCTTCATGTTTGTGTTTGTGTTTGTTCCCTCTCCCACCACGCTCGAGAGCTAAAATGTTTATAACAAAACAGGTTGCCTGCATCTTGGTTTAACTAAGTTGGTTCAATTTCCTTACCTTTGGAACATAAACACCATGGCAGCAAATCGAAAGATCCTGGCTTTGAGACTTTCTTGCCCTTATCTTCGTGCTTCTTTTGCTGGAACCGTGCATCTTTCTCTTGTTTCTTCGCCTTCGAGCTGCCTTTCTTCGTTTCAATCAACGAAGCTGTGGATTCTCCTGGTTAAAAAAAAACATGTTGACGCGTAAAACACAACGAAAGCGTATGCATTCCAACGTAATCCTCAGTCCACACAAAAAAAGAGCAGGTTGTTCGGCTTTTATTACTACGTACGTGCATTGTCCACAATTAGTCACAATTTTACATTGTAAGCCACCAGACACAAATACTTTTTTTTTTAATAATTGAGTTTTTTCCACTGCGAGAAGACTGAAGAATGGAAGCAATGTGTCCTGGAATTTCGGTAGAGGACTACGGTATATTTGTGCAAATAAAGAGTGCTTAAAAATGAAAATAAAAATAAATAAATTATTAGTTTGGCAGGGAAACTGACGCATTCACTCAGATCACATTTCGAAGCATAAACCTGGCGTTTGTAATGATGGTAGTTTTTGTTTACAGGCAGGGGGTTTCAGTAAGTCGCGCAGCACAACCTCACTTAATGAGTTCAAAATCAATTTCTTCCAGTGTTGATACGAATGGGCGTTGTACCGGCCAGTAGGTTTGTAATAACGACCACGTGACGCACATTAAGGACTAAAGGCTAGCAGTGATACTGCACTAAATTAATTGACCAGACAAAAAACGGACGTCACAATTCAAGGGGGACAAGCGTACCACTTTCTTAACATCCATAAAAAATGTAATTCGTGGAATGCATTACAAATTTTAACGGTACTCAATACTCCTACAAATATGGCATCCGTTTATCCCGCCGTCCGTGTATCCGCGCATACATACACCCTAGTAGGGCATTCCTGCAGCCTGATAAAGCATTTGGTTCCCATGGCAACATTAGCAAACCAATGTACGCAAACTGATCCAGTATATACTCATACACCATCAGGAGTCGAATTCAACGCCTCTCCATCCGCAGCCCAATGCTCCACCACTGCGTTAGCTTAATTTTGTTTTTACATATCGTCATTGCAGCGTCAGTTGGGTGACTTCGTGCGGGCACCGGCCATGTGTATCTCCTACTACAGTTCAGGCACGTAGCCAGGGGGGGGGGGGGGGGGGCGCAATGGGACCCGCCCCCCCCCCCCCGAAATCTTCCATTTTGCTGGAACCTCCTCTCCCCTCTCCCCTCATACAGCATTTTGTCATGGGCGCTCCCCCCCCCCCCCCCCCCGAACCAAAATCCTGGCTACGTGCCTGCGACAGTTACCACATGCCGATACTCTCCGTAGTGCTTGGTGATGCTACAGAGGAGGGTGACGGCAATCACCGTATTTTTCTGTTCGTAAGTCGCACCTATAGACCGACACGCGGAGCGGCTCTGTTTACCAACACGGCCGGAAGGCCGCGCATGCGCGGAAGCTATGTGGGCAAAAGCGGCACGGCTCTCCGTGTTTTCGCCATTGCGTTGTGTGGCGTGCGCTCGTTGTTGACGTTGTAGGGAGGCTTTTAGCTTTATTTGTGCGTCGTATTTCCTGACAACGTATGTCGTATGCTATGCCCGACTATTTGAGCTCGCTACCCGAGCCTGAACGGCAGCGGTATCGAGAAAACTCTGCTTGGACGGCGTTGCCTTCGACGATCCGTACGCCGTAAACAAAGACTGCTGGACTTCCGACGTGAAGTTTCTGCCACCGACGTCGACGGCTCACGTCGTCATTTATTTAGTTTTTTCGTCAAGCCAGTTCACGGCCGACACGGTGCAGGCGTACAACAAGTCTCTCGAGGCCTACGATTACTTCGAGCCGCTTTCCGCACTGCCGGCGGGATCAGCAGACTATGGGTCTGTGGAAGTGTATTTATTAATTGATTAAGTACACACAGCGTCTTCGAGTCAAGGTCTGATATTTTTCCTACCCTCATGACCACAAGGCATGACAAGCAGTAACGCTTTGTCCGTTCTGCAGTCTTGGAGGTAACACGTTACAAGAAACGGCGTTACCGGTAACGCGTTACTTTGTTCAGTAACGTAGTAACCTACTCGTTACTCTTGTCGAAGCAGTAACAAGTAACGTACTTACGTTACTATTTCAAGTAACGTAGTAACGTTACTCGTTACTACTTCTTCCTAAGTCTTAAATAAATTACACCTCAATGTTTTCCCTATTTTTAGGCGTCAAGCCATGTGAATTTCTGAGTTTTCTGCGTTTTTCTTTGCGTTTTCTCTCGTGAATATTTAGGTGAAACCGTAAGAAAGAGATAAAGTGATTATGTTCAGTTTCTGCATAAACATAATGTTTTTTTATATATGAGCTTATGCATATACCTGTACCGTAAAAAGCAACGCAGAAACAATGTGCGTTACTTCTTATCGGTAGCGGTAACGCATTCCTTTTATTTTTAGGTAACGTAGGTCGGTAACGCATTCCTTTTATTTTCAAGTAACGTATCTCGTTACTTTTTTTCAGAAACGCCTACAACACTGCCGTTCTGTCGCCGATCTCCTTACAGCACGGGCGTAGCGAGCCTCTGACGAGCGCTTGGCCGGTGCTTTGTGCGCGAACACCGTGGGAACAAAATCCGGGTGCTCTCGATCAGACGACGGTTTCGCCGCACATATAAGCAAGCCTCGGGACGGAGATTGAAATGGAAGCCGCTTTTGCCTTCAAGAAAGTGCTTGCCGCTCAAACAGTCGTTCCCGCGAGGCGACCATTATTTTCGATCCACGGATATTATCGATCTTCTTGCCTTTTAGAGCCCGTGAAACTCACTCCGCTACTTTTTCTGTACCTTTCGGTGCAATTAACGGCTACACAGTTTCGCAGAATGATGAAATGCTATGACGCCCATGCGAAACGTGCTTCCTTCTGCCCACACCACCCGCCTCCGGCGCGATCGCAGCGCCGCCGCAGATCCGTGACGTCAAGCCCGCGTGTCGGTCTATAAACGGCCGTGTTCACAAAAAAAAAGTATATAAATTGAGATAACTCAATCTTAGGCAGGGAACGAAGAGAAAGACACATAAAAGGAAGGAGCAACACACATTTCGGACCTTCTTTGTCACGGTTTATGTCAACTTTTTTCACCAACTCGCGTGAGCGCTCACCGTTCTTTCAGTATACCTATAAGTCGCATTTTTGTATAGGCCACTTACATATTTGTATATGTGTACTGTAATGGCGATATATCGTCAAGCGGGAGCCAGCTTTAGTATTCTTGCCAACGAATGGAACGAAAAATATAACCCTCGCAGCAAATTGGCAGAATTAAGTTCTATGGTTAAAAAAAATGCAAATAAGTTGCACTGTCATATAAAACGCACCGGCAAATATTTTTTGCAAAAAAACACAAAAAACAACACAAAACATGACTTCTACACTGGAAAATACGGCAATAAACAATACATACTTCTTCACTCCCCTAAATAACTTGTTGGTGTCTTCTAAACACATTTAAACGATCGCCTCTTAACTAGCGCATTCCTTCCGTTGTGTGACTTTGGAGATAAAGGTCACCAGGCATTATTTTCTTCTTCCCAGGTTTGAGGTCGCAACGCCTCAGGTATTATGCGTGTTAATCGTATCTGAAATAAGCACTGTTACAATTAAAAAGAAAACTCACGTTCATTTCAGGCATAACCAGGTTATTACGCCAAGGATAATGAACACAAAGAATGCCTTAGAATTACTAAGACAACTGTGAAAATAAAAACTTATGTATATGAGCTGTCTATTGCTTCTCAAGAATAAGCGTACTACGGAACGGTTGCTTCTAAAATACAGATACAAATTCACTCGATAAAATAGAGGATACCACGTCATTGCAACATTAGCTCGATCTCTGTGTAACATATTGGGATGGACGCTTTCAACTGGAGCATAAAAAACTAGCACAAAGCCCTCAAGGCAAAGTCTAACAAGTGCAAACACAAAGTACGAACAAGCTGAAAAGAAAGCAGGAAAGACGTCAGGCTCGCAGACCACGCAAGAGGCCTCGCCACACTACTGTCGCGCACTGCGGCGAAGCCTCAATACGAAATGAAAATTTGTTTTAATTCGCGGGAAGATAATATCCACAGTAGTCACAAAAGTAATATTGAAGTTAAACAAATTACATTGAATTTGACTCACTAGCCTGCTGCCATTAGAAAAGGGTGAGGGGTAAAGATTCTTTACCCTTAATCGTCTTCTGCGAAAAGCTTGACTTTAATTCAATAAAAGGTTAAAAAGCGCGAACAAACGAGGACAATAAAGAAACACGGACGACAGGACAGGCGCTTCACTCTCACCTGGTTTTTATTAACACCATTGTCACCTATATATACACATTGTCCAAACCACATCGGATTCAATCGCCACAATCAGAGCTAACCTTCCAGAAACGCCATCTCACTCTGAAGCAAATACAAAGACGGAGCGCTGACGCAATTGTTTTCTTTCTTTTTTTTTTGTAAAATGCCTCTATAATTTCTTTCCGTTTTTTCCTTTGCCTTTCTTAAAAACTTTGTGCCAGTCAGGTCAGGTTTGCACCCACATCGCCTACAGTGGTCAGCGAGATGGCCCACCGCGTTGTTGCGCACACACAAATTATGTTCACGTGCTCTATCATTGAAGCAGCGCCCAGTCTGTCCAATGTAGACTCTGCCAAAACTAAACGGAATCTCGTACACCACAGTGGTGACGCACGCAGTATATTGCACCGCGTGATTCTTGGAGCACAGTGCTTTTCTCTGCCTCGTCAACATCGGACATATCCTGGCAAGTTTACGCGGTGCCGATAAACCCACGTTAATGTCGTATCTACCAGCTACCTTTTTTAGATTGTGAGACACGGACGGTATGCATGTACGGAATGACTTGCACTCGTTTCCTTTCTTTACTTGCCTCGCTGCCTTTTTTACTTCTTTTTAGCTTTTGAAGAAGGCTCTCAAAACAACTAGAGATTAGGTTAGGGGGGTACCCCGCCTCTGTTAACCTTTTTGATTGTCGTTCAAAACTGATTTTCATCTGGTGATTGCAACTTTTTTTCAGAGCCGCACTTAGATATGTCAAGGCTATACCCTTCTTTACCAGTTTAGAGTGAGCACTTTCAATAAAAACCAGGCTTCCCTTAGTGCGCGGACAATACTGCCAACAGACATGTTCTTCAGGAAAAAGGATCAAAATGTCTAAAAACTAAATGCAGTTATTCACAGGCGATTCCCAGGTAAAATTAAGTCCCCCTGACACCTCCCTAAACAGTCCAACAATCTTCTCAACCGTTTTCTCCACACCCGAGTTTGTATCTAAAATTAAAAAATAGTCATCTACCTATCTATACGTCTTTAAAACATGGAAATCTGCAAGCCTATCTGAAACTTGCCGGTCCAGTGATGCCAAAAAAAAAGTTACATAAAACAGGGGCAACTGTCGACCCAATGCACACACCAGACTTTTGTACAAAATATCGCTCGTCAAAACTGACGGCAGTCGACTGAAGATAAAAGACTAGCAGCTCCAAAAAATGATCGCTGCTAACGCCCGCGGAACCTTGAAATCTAATTTCTCCAGACTCGTTGATCTTATCCCGAACAGCCTTGAGAAGTCCATCGTGAGGGACGGAATAATATAAGTTCTCAACATCCACAGATATTGCCGCGCGCGCAGCTTGCGAAGTAGGCAGCGCGCGCGTGGCCGAACGGTTAACGCGCTTGTCTCCCACGCGAAAAGCCGGGGTTCGATTTCTGGCCGCGGTTACACATTTTTGTTGACACTGTAATGTGACGTTCTGGTAAATTCGAGAACCGTCGTGCTGATTCGAGGTTAGAATGTTCTAAGCACCGAACCTTCTACGCCGAATGCTCCAGAAGCCCACGCGTGTACAAAAGCGGCTCCGCGTGGCAAGCTGGAGTCAGTTTCGCCCCAGACTCTGCTGTCACGCCGACCTCGACTCCTGCGACGCTCTGTTCTCTTCTGTTGTTATCGTTTTTCCTTTTATTTCTGGGCACAAGTTCGCCCCATTAAACGTTTAGTTTCTTCAGTTAATTCAATTCAAAACCACGGTGGAAAACAGCAAAAAGGAAATAATAGAACTAAAAGCTGAGCAGCTGCAACTGAAAAAGGAAAATATGGAACTCGCCAAAGAGCTTGAAGTGATGAAACGCAACGTGATAGAAATAAAGCAGTACAGCCGCAAAAATAACATTGAGATTAAGGGCCTTCCCCTTGCCCCTAACGAGAATCTTCAGACCGTGATCACCGAGATCGGAAACAAGATAGGCATACAGATAGCGCCGTCGGACATTGACGTTATCCACCGAGTGCCAACAAAGGATAAGAACAAACCTAATGTGATTGTGCGATTCACCACCCACAGCACCCGAGATAGGATCCTGACCGCAGCAAAACGACTACGGCTGAACACTTCTGATTTCGGCTTTGAGCATGCGAGTCCTATCTATGTAAATGAACACCTCTGTCCAGAAAGCAAAATTCTGCTTGGAAAGGCAACAGAAAGAAAAAAGGCCAGCAACTGGAAGTTCCTGTGGGTAACACAGGGGAAAATCCTCATGAGGAAAGCAGTAAACTCTGGCGTGGTTCAAATCTGCACAGAAGCTGATCTTCACCTTATTGCATAAACCAAGACTAATACCGTCCTAAATTGGCCGAACAACAGATGTTTTCAATTAAATCGGTTAATAAAGCTCATACAAATGGAGTATTTTCTGTGCTACATTGCAATATACGGAGTGTAAACAAAAATATGGACGCGCTTTGCGCAATACTGATTCAACATGAATTTCACTACGATGTCTTAGCATTATCTGAGACATGGCTCAAAGATAATGAACATATTAACTTTTCTGGGTATAACTGTATATCTCTTCCGAGACCAACGACCACAAGAGGTGGAGGGGTTGCTCTACTAATCAAAGCAGGACTGGCATTTAAGAAATGCAACGAATACAGCTATACACAAAGTGCCGAGTACGAAATTCTTTTCGCAAAAATCTCGAATAATATTATGATCGGAGTGGTATACAGGGCCCCGGGATCATGTATGAATAGTTTTCTCGGAAAACTGGAAGACATTCTTGCACAAATGACGGTACGGGAGGGCAAGGTAATAATCTGTGGAGATTTTAATATAGACGTATCAAAGTCATTAAATAACGAGTATCTACTCTTGTTGCAATCATTCAATTTTACAAACCTTATAAATAATCCTACTCGATGGGGAAACGAAACTGCCTCGGTTATTGATCATATACTATGTAACTTTAGTGTCGAGGATTCTTTATACGGGGTTCTAGATGTTTCCTTGACTGATCATTCACCAATAATATTATTAACGAGAGTACCTGTGGTTTCCAATCACAAACAATATAAAAGTTACACAATGAAAAAGATTAATTATAAAGAGCTAAGTAGCCGGGTACAGGCGCTGACTTTCGAGGACATTACTTCTGCAGACGTAAATGAAAATTATAGATGCTTTCATAACAGGCTCCGCCAATGTATAACCCAGTCCACATCCAATGAACGCAAGGGCTACTATAGTGAACCAATCTGCCCATGGATGACAAAAAGTATATTGGAAATAGTTAAAGCAAAAGACTATTTCTATAGGAAAATGAAACAACACAGAAATAATGCATATTACCATAACCAATTTAAAGTGTACCGAAATAAGGTAACTGCGCACATACGGCGACGGAAAAAAGAATACTATTGCTGTAAGATCACAGAATGTGGAAATGATATAAAGAAGGTGTGGTCAATTATAAATTCTGTCATTAAACCTACTGTACAAAGTCCAAGGCTACCGGATCTTGCGGTTACTGGCTGTCAAAATCAATATGAAGTTGCGAATAAATTTAATGAATACTTTTGCACTGTAGGTACTATACTGGCTAGTAGCCTTGCAGAACCAACAGTGAGCCAGCCTTCTACCTCAGTTATGAACTCTTTCAGTTTTTATGATATAACAAGCGAGGAGATCACATCAATAGTAAAAGGAATGCCGGGGGATAAGGCGCTTGGGTACGATGGAATATCTATAAAAATGATTAAGGACAACATTAATATTCTTAGTAAGCCTCTGGAAAAAATATTCAACCAAGCGTTTTATAGTGGGACCTTCCCTGACCTCCTGAAAATAGCAAGAGTCATACCAATATACAAGGATGGGGACGTAAACCAACTATCTAATTATCGACCAATTTCAGTATTAAACACTATCAATACTATTTTTTGAAAAGCTGATAGCAGCTAGAATGATTGATTTCCTGACTCGAAATAAAATTATAGCAGAAGAACAGCACGGATTTCAAAAAGATAGATCTACTAGTACTGCGGTCTTAAATGTAAGTCAATTTATTAACACAGCTTTAAATAAGAATCAAATAGTAGTTGGCATTTTTTTAGATATAAAAAAGGCCTTTGATACCGTTAATCACGAAAAATTAATTACTAAGTTGGAAAGATATGGCTTCCGTGGTTTTTCTTTGAACTTTTTCAAGAGTTATTTATCGTCGCGCTCGCAACAAGTCAATATCGGGGATCAATACTCTACCAATGAGATGGTGCTCACAGGAGTACCACAAGGATCTGTGCTGGGGCCGATTCTTTTCTCTCTATATATAAATGACTTACCTAAAGCAGTTGGAAAATTAAACGTAACAATGTATGCGGACGATACAGTATTGCTGGCATCTGGTAACTCCTGGGGTGAACTGGAGGGGGAGATTAATCAAAACCTTAAACAGATGGAGAGTTGGTTTTTGAATAATAAGTTAACTTTAAACTACCAAAAAACAAATTATATAGTGTTTGCTTCCCCATATAAGGTCATTCCAACAGATTCGCAAAATATACAAATAGGTAATAAGTCCATTCAAAAGGTAGAACATATTAAATATCTAGGAGTGATTCTTGACTCTTGTTTCAACTGGAAACCGCACATCGAAACATTATGTAAAAAACTGGGCTATTCGGTTTACACGTTACTTAAAGCAAGACAATACTTTAATTCTAAAACTTTAAGATTGATTTATTACAGTATTTTTCAAAGTCACTTACAATATTGTGTAGTATCGTGGGGTTTTACATACCAAAGCTATCTACAACCGATAGTAACGTTACAAAAACGGGCATTGAGAATATTAGAATATGCAAGTTACAACGCCCATTCAGCTCCCTTATTTCAAAAACAACAAATAATGCCATTTCATGTGTTAAGAGACTATAGAACTGTAATTCTGGTGCATAATATTGTATTAAATAATATACCACTCCCATCACGTATATTTGTACAATCAGGTAGAGTCACGAGAAATGTTCTCATAAATAACTTCAATACTCCGCCCTATAGCAATACTTATGGTCAACGCCTAATACAGTATGTAGGTACAAAAATTTGGAACTCATTAAGCACAAACATAAAAGAAAGTAAAACATTTGCACTGACTGTAAAAAAGCATTATTTGGAAATGTTGTAAAACATGCATTTTATTTGTGAGGCACAAGCACGAGTGCCAGGACCGACCCGCATGCCTTATATTGGTACATTTGTATGGATCCAGAACTAGCCTTGCTGGCTAAGGATCCAGATGCGATATGCAGTGATTTCGATGTATACAAAATATGAATAAAGATCATTATTATTATTATTATCATTATTATTAATTGTCATTCGTGACATTTTGGTGGAGGTGCGGGGTAGTGCATTCTATGCCCGTTGAGCGTACCCCTCCGAAGACATCCCGGCCAAGCGAGGTGCTCAGCCCCGGAAGCAGGCACGTATCCAGGGGCGAGGCCCATGGGGCCCACCCCCCCCCCCCCCCCCGAAATCTTCAATTTTGCTGGGACCTCCTCTCCCCCCTCCCCCTCATACAGCATTTTGTCATGGGCGGCCCCCCCCCCCCCCCCCCCGAAACAAAATCCTGGCTACGTGCCTGCCCGGAAGGCTACCCTTCGCCGAAGACGCCGAAGCCCGAAGAAGCCGTCGAACCAGAGGTCAGTCCCCTGAATTGAGTCTGCTGCCGGACAAGCCCAGGCCGAAGAAGACGACAATGGCCAACCAGTCGCAGACCCCCGGCCGCTTCTGCCGTCATCTACTTGCCCGTCGCACCCCGGACTCCGACGCCTTTCCACGGAGACGCCCACGAGGACATCGAGGACTGGCTGCAACACTATGAACGGGTGGCCCGTCATAACGGGTGGACAGCTGATCAGTGCTTGCAGAACATCTACTTCTCGCTGGAAGGGACTGCGAGGTACTGGCTGGAGAACCACGAGGCTTCTTTAACTTCGTGGGAGGTGTGCAAGCAAGAACTAAAGAAGACGTTTACCAGCCAACACCGACGCGAGAGGGCTGAAGACATCCTTCGAACAAGGACCCAAGGCCCGAATGAAAGCATCACCAGCTTCGTCGAGGATGTTCTTCGCCTGAGCGCCCGCTCCGATCCTCAGGCTACAGACGAGAAGAAGCTGCGACACCTGATGAGGGGTGTGAAAAGCGAGATATTCGGCGGTCTCATTCGCAATCCCCCGACAACTGTGGACGAGTTCGTCACGGAGGCGACGAATATGGAACGTGCCCTACTTGCACGCGCCAGACACTACGAGCGACAACCCGGCGTAACCACTCTGGCGACATCCGGATCCGACCTCGGTACCGACCTTCCCGGCATCCGTGACATTATCCGTGAGGTCGTCCGGGAGGAACTGTGAAGGTTGCTGCCAACCGCCAGTCGTCCGCCAACCCTTTCCATCGCCGAGGCTGTCCGAGAAGAAGTGCATCGGGTGCTCCAACCAGAGGCTCCCGTCACCACGGTGGCACCGGAGGAACCGACGTTGAGCTACGCCGCCATAGCCCGACGTCCCCCGCAAGCTCCCCGCCAAGCCACGGCGCCACCCCGAAGAGACGCCCCAACAACGCAGTACCCCCCACGACAGGAAGAGCAGGCGCACGTTCACCCAGTGCAACCTGCACCAAGGAAGACAGACGTCTGGAGGACGGCCGACCGACGCCCGCTGTGTTACCACTGCGGGGAAGCTGATCATGTATACCGCCGATGCCCATACCGACGACTCGGGCTGCGCGGATTCCACCCAAACGACCCGCGCCCGCGTTATGGTGAACGCCCGCGGGAGATCGACCAGAACCTGCGACGACCTCAGTCCCCCGAGCCTGCGTCCCGCCGAGAGTTCCGGTCGCCATCGCCACGACGTCTAGCTTCACCGATGCACCGACCTCGTCGTGAGAGCCTGTCGCCCATTTCTCGTCGGGAAAACTAAGTGCGGCAACGCCTGGAGGTGGCGTTGCCGAAGACGACCAAAGTAAAGAGCCTCCAAGAACGCCGGAGCGCTCCCACTCTCCCGACGCCACGCATCGCAATGAAGCCCCTGCAACGGTGTCCAACAACCTAAATGTTGTTATCGACGGCTACGACGCATCGGCACTCGTGGACACCGGAGCAGACTACTCAGTCATGAGTGGGAGGCTCTCTCGCCGCCTGCGAAAAGTTACGACGCCTTGGGGAGGACCACAAATTCGGACCGCCGGAGGACACCTTATCACGCCTGTCGGAAGTTGCACTGCTCGCGTCGAAATTCACGGCGAAACGTGCCCTGTGAAATTCGTCGTTCTACAAGACTGTTCAAGAGATGTCATCCTCGGCATCGACTTTCTGTGCGAATACGGCGCCGTCATCGACCTGGGTGAGAACAGATTGACGCTGCGGAAGCCTGTTCCGCCTTCAGAGAAAGCCCAAACAGCGTCAGCCGCCGTCCGAGTCGCCGCCGCCCACGTGAACCTGCGGCTGCGATCAAGTGTTGTCGTACCCGTCGTGGCCGATACAGCTACCTGCGGCGAAGTTGTCCTGGAAGGCAACCTTCAATTGCTTCTGGGAAGAGGAATAGGCATCGCAAGAGGAGTGGCCGAACTTCAGGATGGGCGGACTGTGGTCCTCGTTACAAACTTCCGAAATGAAACGCAACACCTCACGAAAGGTGCAGCCGTGGGCCACGTCGAGGAACTTCGAAACGCCGCCGAAATCGCCGCGATTGCTGACGAAACTTCGCCACCTCAGCAAGACTGTACGTCGCCAGCGCAGCTCGACATTGACCCTAAGCTTCCGGGCCCGAAACGACGGCAGCTGCTTAACCTCCTCGCCGAATACCGCGACTGCTTTGCGACGTCGTCGAAGGTACGGCAAACGGCCGTTGCGAAACACCGCATCGTTACTGAGGACGACGCGCGCCCTGTGCATCGATCGCCGTACAGAGTCTCCGTTAAAGAAAGGGAGGTGATCCAGGCGCAAGTTCAAGAGATGCTGAGAGACGACATAATCCAACCTTCAAGCAGTCCGTGGGCGTCTCCAGTAGTGCTGGTTAAGAAGAAGGACGGAACGCTTAGGTTCTGTGTGGACTACCGACAGCTGAACGCGGTGACGAAGAAAGACGTCTACCCGCTCCCCCGCATCGAAGACACTCTGGACCGGCTGCGCCACTCTCAAGATTTCTCATCGATGGATCTGAAGAGCGGCTACTGGCAGATCGAAGTCGGCGAACGGGACAGAGAGAAGACAGCCTTCGTCACGCCGGATGGACTGTACGAGTTCAAAGTGATGCCCTTCGGACTATGCACGGCGCCAGCAACATTCCAGCGTGTCATGGACACCGTACTGGCAGGGCTGAAGTGGCAGAGCTGTCTCGTCTACCTTGACGACGTCGTAGTGTTTTCAACTAACTTCGACGAGCACTTGCGACGACTCCGAGCTGTTCTCCAAGCCATACAGACCGCCGGGCTCACCCTCAAGGCGTCAAAGTGCCGGTTCGCCTATGACGAACTGAAGTTCTTAGGCCACGTGGTTAGTAACGAAGGCGTCCGCCCAGACCCCGAGAAGACTCGCGCCGTCGCGGCATTCCCAGCGCCGAAAGACAAGAAGGCCGTGCGAAGATTCCTCGGACTTTGTGCCTACTATGGACGCTTCGTTCGAGATTTCGCAAGGATTTCCGCACCACTCACAAACCTCACGAAGGACGCCGAGAAGTTCGAATGGGCCGAGGAGCAGCAGCAGGCATTCGACGAGCTGAAGCGAAGACTCCAGACTCCTCCTGTCCTAGGGCACTTTGATCAGGATGCGGAAACCGAGATTCACACGGACGCTAGTAATGCAGGACTTGGAGCGGTACTGGTTCAAGTCCAAGAAGGCACCGAGCGAGTCATCGCCTACGCAAGTCGGACGCTCTCCAAATCGGAAAGAAATTACTCCACGACTGAAAAGGAGTGTCTCGCGGTCGTCTGGGCAATCATGAAGTTCCGCCCGTACTTGTACGGAAGCCCGTTCCGCGTAGTCACAGACCACCACTCGCTCTGCTGGCTTGCGAACCTCAAGGACCCTTCAGGACGCCTCGCTCGATGGAGCCTCCGACTGCAGTAGTTCAACATGACTGTGGTCTACAAGTCAGGCCACAAGCACAGCGCGCCGCTGACTGCTTGTCCAGGGCTCCTGTCGAAACACCTTTCGGCACCAGCGACGACAATGACGACGAGCGCTTCCTAGGAGCACTGACTACCGACGACATGGCACGACGTCAACGAGACGATCCTGAGTTGCGCGCGCTAATCGAGCACCTCGAAGGATGAGGGGGGACTGTTCCCCGTGTCTTCTCGAGAGCCCTGCCAACCTTCGTCCTCCGACAAGGTGTGCTTTATAAAGAGAACTTCGGGGACAACAACACACCGTGGTTGCTGGTAATCCCGACCGACCTTCGGGAGGAGATCTTTCAAGCATGTCACGACGACCCGACGTCCGGACACCTCGGTTACAGCCGAACACTGGCCCGTATTCGTGAAAAGTATTACTGGCCAAAGCTCCCCAAGGCCGTCCACCTCTACACCCGATCGTGCCACGAGTGCCAGCGACGTAAGAAACCGCCGACGAAGCCGGCAGGTCTCCTGCAGCCGATTGCTCCCCCGACCGCACCGTTCCAGCAGATCGGAATGGATCTACTTGGTCCTTTCCCACCATCGACGCAAGGAAACAGATGGATTATCGTCGCCACAGATTATCTCACACGGTACGCCGAAACGAAAGCCCTTCCTGCCGGGACTGCTGTGGAAGTCGCCAAATTTTTTATCGAGTCCATCGTCCCCTCCGCAACGGCC
>JABSTQ010004978.1:0-18929 GCA_013358835.2 Ixodes persulcatus
TGCTAATTGGAGGGGGAAACTGAGCTGGAGCATAGGTCACGCGACGTAAATTTTCTGCTAAATTTAGCAGTGAAACTCAGTTGGTGTACAGGTCACGAGTAAATTTTCTGCTAATTGGAGGGGGAAACTGAGCTGGAGCATAGGTCACGCGACGTAAATTTTCTGCTAAATTGAGCGAAGAATACTATTCGAGGCCAGCAAATACCCATACCAAAAAACTACAGCTTAATAATGCTATCGCATTAAAACCAGCGCTGCGTCAGCGTAGGGGGAAGACTCGGATCTTATTTCACGCTTCGTGTCCAAGAAGTGGCGCCCCCTAATGTTGTCTGTTGGGGTTTGAAAATGACCTATTGGTGACAACTGAATAACTCCCTAACTTTTTTAGAGCGCAGCTCTTAGGCGCCCGTTTGCGGGTTGAGCGTTGTCGCCGTCACCCTCTCTGTCGGCGTAACCTTGATTTGCATTATGGGACTTTTCCCATAATGACATCACACGTGATTTCACGTGTGACGTGTCGAGGGTGAAATTTTTCCGCCAAATTTGCCGGGAAATTTTTCTCTAAATTTTGCGGGAAATATTTCCGCTAAATTTAGCGGAAAAATTTTTTCGCTAGCGGGATAATTTTCCCATTATATTTAGCGGAAACATTTTCCCGCCAAATTTAGCGGGAAAAGTTTACCCTAATGACATCACAGTGACGTCACGTGTCACGTTACGTGAAATTTAGCGGAAAAACTTTTCCGCAATATTTAGCGGATAAATTTACCTGCCACGTTTAGCGGGGGAAATTGACGCCACGTGACCTCAACACCAATTCAGTTTCCCCGCTAAATTTAGCAAATATTTCCCGCTATTTGGGAGGGGAGCAGGAGAGGAGGAGGGGAGGGTGCGGAGGGGGAAGAGGGGCATACCCTTCCCTCCTCCTCCTAAAGAGCTGAGCTCTAATTCGGCATTACAGAGATTTGAAATTGGCTTTTATTTATTTATTTTTTATTTATCGAGACAACACCTGACGCTTTTTATTTATTTGGAAGCCCACAGAAACGAAAGAAAGCCTCCAAAATGATGACGCCAGAGAGCAATTTGTCATATCAATTCAATTCAATTTATTTTCAAACACGGCGTTGGGAGCCTCCAGACAAAAAGCTGTCAAAGACAGCTTGAAAATGTCTGGGGGACTGTACAAGCAGCAGCGTTTCAATCACAAAAAAATTATATAGCAAAACTTTGACACTTTTGACGCTTAATTAACGAAGAAACAATCAATAACAGTACATAAATATGTGCATATGTAAATTAATATAATAAAACAGTTGGGATATTTATCTATAACACAAATTGAAGTCTGACAAACGAACAATCGTGCCTTTGAGCATATATTTATACATAATAATAATATACAAACAATAAGTAGATCAACTCTGGTTAACGAAATATTCTCGCATCTTTTTTCGGGTGATGGTGTTAAAATCTGGGTCCGGAAATTTCATCGAACGCAGTTTTATCGAACGCCATTTCATCGAACGCCATTTCATCGAAGCCGTTTCATCGAACGCCGCCTACTTGAGCAGTAGAAATTCTATATCTAGGAAATATTTTTTTTTTGCGCCGGGTGGATACCAGTGTTTTAATATTTATTATAATTTATAAACTTATACAGATATAAAAAGAAGAAACCTTTTTTTTTTTGTCACCTTCTTTTCTCTCTTTTTTTAGTTCTTTAATGTGGCGTATATAATTTCGCCCTCGAAGAGACCTATTCTGCTTCAAGACGAAGCCGTCCTTGGAGCAGTGATCTGTCTCCGCGTCCCATGATAGTGAAAACAAAAAAGTTAATTTATTATAACCAACAGAACCATGGACCTGCCGGATATTCGACATACAGTATATACTGCATGTAGAAGACCCGACGAGTTCACGGCTCTGTCGGTTACAATAAATTAACGAAGAGGGGAGACGCGTCTTTTTTAACAACTATATTTTCTTAAAAATAAAGCTATTCTTCTAGGATAAAATGAAAACACGGGCAAATCGACAAATACGAAATAAAAAAAGGCGCCGCGAAGAATAGCTGTTTCCTACTTAAGAAAGTGCCTTTCACGCGTGAATAAATAGGGGGATGAATTGGGAAAACGTGTGTGGCCGAGAACAGCCGCCTACCTCGCTAGAAAAGCATAAGTCGCGTATCCACTCAAGTTTTTATATGATAGCTACCTTCTATGATTCAGTAGGCAACGTTTAGGTGGACAAAAAATCAACCGGGTAGTAATACTATTTCTGGTGAATTTAGAGTGGCGTCAAAACTATTTCAATGGCGATAGTAAATTATGTAAAAAGTATTGTATTACTCCGAAATTCAGTAAAGGGAAATTCGATGAAACGGCGTCAAGTGATTCGATGAAACGGCGTTCGATGAATCGGCGTTCGATGAAATGTCCGGTTCCCGTTAAAATCAATATCTTCTTTGTTATATTTGTTTAGTACTACCAGCACCTCATATGTTACTGACTAAACCAAATACTCAGTGCGCCGGCGTGGCACTAACCACCTCTCACGGCTACCGATGCGAGGGTCACTTTTTTCGTGTGCTAATTGAGAGGAAAATCTCAAAAGGATTTGAAATTTTAATTGGAGAAAAAAAATAAACCAGTCGAAATTTATAAAAATTTTCAGCACTTATAATGAATTGTGACGCTTGAACAACCCTTCCGTTGGATGTAATCGTGGTGCATTAGCAAGGTAGCGATCAGGGATTCCTTCCGTAAAAGTAGAATGCTGTATGCTTTCCCCCGTGGCTGCGCCCCAGACAAGCCCACGGTAATTTATATTTGAAATAAACAAGGCGTGGTATATTTGAAGTTTCGCATTGCCGGGAATGGAATAACGAGTTCGTGCTAATGCTGATGCGGCTGATAAAGCGACCTAACGATTCTATATGATCTGTCCATTTCATTTTGGAAGAAAAACTAACACAGAGGATCTTATGTTTGTCGACTATTTTAATCTCTGTGTCACCAAGTACCAAATGTATTGATATTTCTTACTGTTTTTGCGTGGTTTTAAATGAAATGGATTTAGATTTCTTTGCATTTATTCATAGACCGTACCGGATGAAAGGTACTTCGGATGAAAGGCACTCGGAACCTTTCATGCATAAGACCCGCAGCTCGACTTGGGTTTGACATTCAATAGGTAAGATGAAACCAGTGTTGAAGAAGATACTTGACAAAAGTATTTAAGATAAGTTGCGAAATACCTGCCTCCTAAAGTATTTTAAGTACTACTCAAGTTATTTTTACTGCAGAATATCTTGAGTAGAATACAAATACTTGGAAATATAGTTCAATTATTTTCAAAGATATTTCCACATTGCGCAATTTGCATCCACTTCAATGACACAATAATGATTTATTTGCACTCAACAGAAGCAGACCAAACCGCTGTGTTATTCTATGCAGTACCAGTACAACGAGTGGTATCTCTGGTACATCTTACAAGATGATAAACGTATTTTCAATCAATATTTTTAGGACGCGAAAAATCCTAATTTGTGCTGATTTTATAATGCGCACCTTGAACGAACGCATCGTCTTACGTAGCGCCATAGTCACTACTATATCCGAAGTTCACGTTAAACAACAGTTGAATACGCGAAAGATTACGTGAATAACACGGCACTTGCCGCGCCTTTCTCGGGTAGGTACCGCTGCATGAGAGTTCAAAAGAACGGCACAAGCGGACATGGACAAGCACTGTGGTCTTTCTCGCGGTTGTCCTTTTCTATATATTTTCTCCCGATAATAGATGCGTGTTCAGAAGGGCACATAACTTCGGGATGGCATTGATGGCATTTTGAGAGCCCATCCTTCCCGTATCTTGTCTCCTGCTTGTTGTAATCTTTGTTCTCATGACTCAGGGTCGGGTTATCAGCATTCCCCACAGACAGTGTTCTCGAGAGTGCCAGAGTGGCGAAAGAGGCATTGTTGCCGTAGCAAGATAAAACATTACAAAGCAAAAAAAAAAAAGAAAAACTCACGGGAAACGTTTTATGTTTTCCTTGGGTGTTAATTCCCCATTTCCTTCTGTCTGTCCCTCTTATGTCATTTTGAGTCAAAATGTTTGGTTCCAGTTTATTCCTAGTGTTGTGCTCGGTCGTTCCCACTTCAAATTTTCAATCGGTAAAGGGGCCCTGCAATCATGTTTGAGCGTCTACCTTTTTTGCGGTTTCCACGTCTCTTGGGGTTCGGGCAAGCCAGCGGGCACGGAGAGAGTGACTAAATATCAGTGCGTTATATTTTAACAGGACGACGCGAAAACCTTCTCCACTTATACGGAGGCGACCCGCGGTGCCGAAAGCGCGCGAAATGTGAGGTCTTTGGTCCTGGGCTTACTGCTGGTCAGAACCGCTAAAACCTTCTTTTTAGTCGAAATACGAAATATATTGGCGCGAACCGTTTCAATTATGTATGAAAGTAGGTTTTGTTCAGTATTTTAGATCAGAAAAGAAACAAATGCAGTTTATAAAGTCCGGAAACCAGAAATGACCCGTCGACATACCCGCCACCAAGCGGTAAAAAAGTAGAAGTAGAAAAGGCGGCGCATACTAGAAAGGCGTAGTGGGATCAGGCACTGACGAGCGGCGAGCATGGAAAGGTCCCGAATATATACGGCGGCGCTGCGGTCGTTTACGGACTCAAGGATCCGACCGGTTCCGAGCGTTCCGAAGGCCTTCGGCGCGAGCTTGGTTGGCGATTTGGCCATTTGGCGTAATGGCAGCGCGAAGTGGCTCCCGTTCTGAACTGATATTTACCCCGTGCTTGCTGTCGTTTGTGGCCAATGAAGTGTCACGCCGAATTAGTGTTTAATCGCGCAGCAAATGCAATGCAGGCCACCCTGGCTGCCCGCTTCATACAGCCTAGCCAGAACATGCTTAAGTGGCGGCCTCTCGAGCCGTCGACAGGGAGTGCGGCACCCGTGAGCGCTCGCTGAGCTCAATACTCCTCCTCTAGTTCGCGGCCGCTCAAGCGGCCAAAGCCGTTATGAAGGAGGTTATTTTTTCGTCTTTTTGTAATTTTAATTTGCCTATAACTTTTAAAATAAAGCGAAAATTGAAAAAAGAAAAGTTTTATTAAGTTACTACGTTCAGTGCGCTCAGGTTCGGTGCAAATTAAGAACCAGTAAAAAAGTCCTTGCAGGGTTTCTTTAAATTTTGAGCTGGGCTGTGCCGGTTTCTGTTTCATTGAAATATTCCTTCGACAAGTTTTTTTTTACTTTTTTTTAATTAGGAAAAAATGTATTTGAGGTAATGATTAGAAGATACTAAGAAATATACCTACCAAATACTCTCAATCAAATAGTATTCGAACGATACCAAATTACAAGCAAAGGTAATTAAATTACAGTATGTTGAGCAGATTATTTGAGATAATCTTAAGTCCGAATGGAACACAAACCTTCAACAAGAAGTAAATCTCTGTGTCCCTTAAGACCAACGATTATCTAATTCTGTTTTCACTACGAAAGAAGGAAAGAAAGCAAGAAACAAAATGGAGCAAGCGGACGCGAAAATAAAGAGAACGACCCAGTTTCTGAGCCGGGCTTTTAATGATACGAGTTTGCTCCACCTCCGTCCTCCGGACAGCCGTGATCGTATAGTGGTTAGTACCTTGCGTTGTGGCCGCAATAACCCAGGTTCGAATCCTGGTCACGGCAGCGTTCCTTTTTTTTTTTTTTTTTTACCCTCAAAGTATTTAGTCGGGTTTTCCACTAAAATGTTTGATATACATAGCTGACTTGCGCCCTTACCTTCTGTTCATTTTTTTTTTGGAGGGGCGTAGGGGGGGGGTGGGGGGGGGGGGGGAATCAGAACACAATTTATCGAACGATAAAAGATTATTCTATGCACTATGCACGTGCCTCCACTCAAAAAGACACGACAGCCTGATAGATTTCAATTATATGGTATTGTAAAATTGTGTAACGGGCTGAAGCTGAGTTGGTTCATGATGCTTGCGGAAATTGCCAGTACAAATGGTATGCTCCGCACCGAACAAAGCTTATTTTCTGTGCCACACGGTAAACCAGGAGCGGAGCAGAAACAGCGTAAACGGTTGTGGCACAGCTCACCAGTCATACTGCGCCCCGTGCGACAAAGGAATGGTGTACCACATTTCGCTAACTTGCGGCCGAGGGTATATTGGGCAAACCGGGCCATGCACTAATGATCGCACTTCAGAGAACACTGCCTCGGTAAAGAACCTTCCAGCAGGTGGACATTTAGCGGCCCATTGTCGTGTTTGCCAATGTTCTGCGAGGTTCTACGACGTGAACATCCAGCAAGAAAAAAGACACAACTTGCACGTGAAATCCTTGAGGTGCTTGCCATTAAAGAGGAAAGCGTCAACTGCGTTAGCGCGCCTTCCCTCCCGCCGCAAGGTATTCTATGGTCGACTGCTACGAAGACAAGGGAAAAACTAATCCGGGGTCACAGTGCTCATACATCATGCAAAAGACAGTCTGCAAACCCGAGTCTCCGCAATATCCGTGGTTCGAATGGGCGCGTTCAGTAGCGGCCCCGGAGTCAAGGAGTCACTGACCCCTTCCACTGGACGGCCAAAAGTCACTTCCGGTGCACGTAACTCCGGGGCTTCGGAGTCAAGCTCCGAAACACCGAGTCCGGAGACGGTGCACGTAGAGTCAAAGGAGCTAAAGGTGACGTCATTTCCTGACTGGTGACGATTTCCGGCGCTAAAAGAGAAAAAAAAAAATGGCGGGATAAGCTGCGTCGGTTCTGTCGCGGGTGTGCGGTTTGCTCGCTTTTGCTAATGAAAAGTGCTCAAGGTAAGACGAATAACGCGTTCGATTTTCTTTTTCAGGTAAGGCTCTTTTCGGAAAATGCATTGGACCGTATTTTGTTTGGTTTGAATATGCTAATAAACAACGTAAACGTTCATTTGACGCCGTGTCTTGATCGCCGTTGCACGGAAACCCGGTGAATATCGACGATAATCCTGTCCGCGCTGAACAGAGCAAGGCAGGGTATGAACGCGAATTCGGTAGCCGGTTGGACACTGACGCAGAGCATGATCCCGATTGATGCTTTGTTTGCGTAGCTAAATCGGGGTGCACGTTGGCTGACGCTCGCTTCGGCCGACAAAACCTTGATCGCCGAGCGCGGCCGAACTTCCCGTGTGTATACGAATACATTTTATAGGAAGTTCGTTACGAAGGGCAGAACAAACGTATGGCCGTATAGAAGTATCGCAACCGGCGGCGTAGATTCGCCGAGCTCTATATTTTGTGTGTGCTGACGACGTTTTTGTCAATTTTTATACCAGTAGCTGCCTTTGGACCGCCAAGCGAAGGGCTCGATCGCGTTGCATCGCTTCGAACAGCAGCGCTGATGTGTACAGTCACTCGCTTTTTCTTCAACGACCTAGTAAAGACTTCTTCAATACCGGCGTCAAATAAAAGCGATCGTGCTCGCCATCGTCTGCTTCCAGTTTATTTGGAGACCGTCTGGCACAGGGGAGGAAGCGGAAATTGCGTAGAAGCAGGTTTAGAGCCGCGACTTTTTTTTCCGTTCAGTAGGCGCTCCGATGACTCCGACTCGAGTGACTCCGTTCGGAGCTAAGGGAGCCGCTACTGAACGCGCCCAATGCCACGTACCAAGACTGCTCCTTGAACTCATTGCCATGCGCCGTTCGAGGCACGGATCTCGCGGTGACTCGCATTTGAATCTGTATGCAGACTGTCTTTTCTATGATGCACAAGCGGTGTTACCCCGGTTTAACGGCCCAGGTTTGAGGCTGGTGTTTTATTGACAAGAATAAAAGACTGGAAAGAAGAAAAAAAAACAGCTGGCGGTGAAACAAAAAAAAAAAAAAGAAGTTCTTTGCTTTATCGTATCTTCTAATCGACACAATCGGAAATTTAGTATCTTTCCCGAATCTGACTGGTTCGCATCAATCAAAAGAACGGTCACTAGAAAAGTCCCACAGTTCCCAAGTCGTGTTCTTCTCAGTAGTACAAGTCGTGATCGTATAGGGAAGGAGATGGAACAGTCATGCCTCTAGCGGATACGCTTAAGCTGTGGGGACGACAAACCGTATTTTTTTGTTTGTTTTTGATCAGAGACATCGAAGATGTCTAGTCGAAGGCCGCTCCTCTTGCGACCAAAGCAGTGGTCACAGCGAAGCGCTCGCGTTCAGACCGTGCTAAGCGCGGTTCAATTTCTTTCTTATGCTGCGTTCGTAAACACCGAGCTGTAGGGACAGCAAGCTCGATAAAGCGCCCCCTATAATTTGATATCCTGCCCAATAGTGGTTACTACCTTGCGTTGTTGTAGCCGCAATAACTAAGGTTCGAATCCTAATCACGCCAACTCGTTTTGTTTTATCTGTTCTAGAGACGCTCTGCACACGCTCCAGATTACAGCTGCCATTGCTAACCTCTTACCGAGATTCCCAGCTACTGAAGCAAGCAGCCTCCCAAAAAAGGCAAATGCTGAGGAAAAGGACAAAGGATAATCTAGAATTGCTATGACCCCTCCGGCTGTGGTAGTGATAAAGTGAAGTGAACGAAATAAGAGAAAACAAAAACAAAAGGTCGGTTATGGCGGCGCCGATGCACAGCTGCTGCAAAGCGTGCATAGTTTTATTTCCGACGTTAGCAAAAACTCCCTGCCAAAAAAAAAAAAAAGTCCACGTTTGGGAACAGGATAAGACGGTACTTAGCATACAGCCAAGAAGGCGTATAGCTAACTTCACGTAGTATTTCGAAACTTAAAGCGCACACTTATCGTTTTAAATTAACTATGTTGCGAAAACCTGAGCAATTTGTTACCTTCATATGTCTTATTTTAAATACTTTTCTTTGTGAATCTACCTTTTTGGCATATCTTGAAATGTTTCTTCACCTCATCTTTTTTTTTTTAATATCGCTGTTTTGCAATGGTTAGAAAAATGTATATAAAATACCCGCCCCCCAAAAAAACGTTCCAGTTTCCCAGGAGTTTTCTTCTCCAAGTGACACGACTAGAGTCACTAAAGCAGCAGTCAAAGTAACGTCACTTCGACCAGTTTTTTTCCGTCGAATCAGTGCCTTAATTGTCACCAGGCTCTCCTGAGGTGCCAAGCGAGGAACGTAAGAAATGCTTTCCGTTCTTTGTTATTGATTTTTATGTTCATTAAAACAGTCCACATCAGGGCGAGAGAATACCGCTAATCTTCTGACGCCATATCAAGAGCTTGTGGTCTCTCGAATTGCCGAAACCAAGCCCATTTTCGGAACAACCATGCAGGCTTTGCTCTTCCCGCATACTCTAGTTACTATTTCTAAATTCAAAATAGCCACTGAGAAGACGGCAAATGAAGGTTATGCCGAAGACAACATTCAGTATTTTCCGCGCTGTCCAGTGTGATGACGCCACGCGTTGTATAACTTGCAAAAGTCGATCAGACAGTCTGTCTAAAAAACACAGAATTCTGCGCCTTTTGTTTTCTTTTGCAGGCGTGAGCTCAACCAGCATTTATTTCGTACCATAAAACGTCTTGTTACCCTTCGGGTACAAGCTGTACTGACCCCCTGTTACAACATCTGACGTCACGTTTTCGGAGTTTCCCGTAGAGTCTTTCCAACCCAATTCGGAACTCCGCCGAAGAACTTCGCCGAGAAAAAAAATAATTATTGTCACTCGTAATTTTAGTTCCTAGTTCAGATGTGTCTACTAATGTGTTCAACCAAGTTGGAGGCAAATCATCGTGACAATTAAAATTTCGCCGGAGCTCTTCTTTGATTTTGAGAAACAAAAGCGTGGCCATGGAACGCCATCCGCGCGACTCTAGGTAAGAAAACGTCACTCGCGCACAATGTCACGTGACTCGAGTGGACGAATGAAAGGCGATTCGCACCTCTACGTTTGAGTGTAATCGAGTGCATTGCGCTCGCTTGTAACCACTTACAATGACAGGACACACTGTTACACTGGCACCCTCGTCCCACCCGGGGACGACCACCCTGATGCAGAAGGGTTTGGTGCAACAGAATACTAAATACTAAACACATCCAACGTGCGTATATCTTTTCTAATATTTTTTTCTTTTCTTTCATAGTTCCTTTATTGTGGACTGGAAATACTTCTGACAATGTTACGAGCGATAATTTCTCTTGAATAGTAAGTAGATTACATCTCGCAAATAGCGCAAAACCCTCAGTCTATTGATTCGCAGCCCCAGGGCTCCCTTATCGACGGCGCCAGACCGGTTCGGGAAAGAGCGCCGATATTCTGAGCATAGCCGCGAGTCTCGCCCTTCTTCGTCCCCCGGACAGCCGTGATCGTATAGTGGTTAGTACCTTGCGTTGTGGCCGCAATAACCCAGGTTCGAATCCTGGTCACGGCATTGTTTTTGTTTCCTTTTTTTTTTTAAATTTTAATTGAAATTGTCGAAGTGTGATGCACGGCGAGAGAACATACTGGCACGCTGGCGCCATCTATCCGGAGAACCTACAAGTGCATATCACTAGAGCGGGGGTTTTACGGTATTTGCGAGGTCAGAGGTATTTTTGTATTTTCCATTCACACGCTCTTTTGGCTATCACTGTCAGTCAAGGCCTCCACTGTTGTACCTGCCTGAGCTTCCCGAAAACGGGAAAGGAAAAAGATACGAGACCGGGGAGGCTAAGCCTCTTTGCGCGAGCGGAACCCCGAACGGCCGGACCTTTTGGGCCTTCCGGCCTTCCGGCCTTCCTTCCGTGGCGACGGCGGCCACAGGCCGCTGCACGACAAATTGACTGGCCCAGCCATAACCCACCTTCTTCCAAACATGCGCTGCCACCTAGACACGTGACTGGGTTCGAGGCTGTTCGACCCCCCAAAACGTCAGCTACATTCTGTTTGCCCATTGACCCGATGTGTCCTAGATAGGTTCTTCGAAACTTCGCCTTTGTCCTCATCGTGGGTTATCTTCGGCCCGTGTATAGGAGAACTCGTCACAAGTCGGAGGCCAACTGGTCATAGGTGAACTCGTCCGGTAAGCCTACTCGTCACGGGGCATCTCGTACGAGGAATTCTTGTCATGCCGGAATACTCGTCACACGAAACACTCGTATTGGGGCTTGATTTTTTAAACAACGTGACGAGTGACTTGGGTTTTGTAATAGGATTAGTAAATATCTAAAACAGTGAGATCCACCATTTGAGTCGCAAGCAAAATAATTATAATGGCATGCATTCTCAGAAATCTTACATCGACTTGAAATAACGCAGCGAAGAAATTGATATGCTCGTGGTAATACATTAATTTATATACTGAGAAACAGAAACCACAGGCCAGGCGTGGACCTTTGAGAAATAACTCTTGTCGCATGAGCCCTCGTTTGCATAGGACGCAAAACAGCTTGCTTGCTTGCTTGCTTGCTTGCTTGCTTGCTTGCTTGCGTGCGTGCGTGCGTGCGTGCGTGCGTGCGTGCGTGCGTGCGTGCGTGCGTGCGTGCGTGTGTGTGTGTGTGTGTGTGTGTTTGCCAAATCCTGAGGATGTTAGGCTTGACCATATGACATATTAAAAGGTACACCATGAAACTAAATATGTCTTCGTTGAACTTAGGAGATTATACAAATGTCTCGGATTTAGAAATGAATATTTCTCGCAATATTCCAGAGTGTGCTGATTGCGGAAAGGATTTTGAATACCAAGAAACATCCGGCATCACGTAGAATTTTTGATGCGAAAGGCAGCTTTATTATATTTAGTTAAAAAAAGCGCATAAAGTAGTAAGGAAGCAAGTGGAAAAACGGCAAGCAAAGGAAGGGCACACTTTCACTACCCTGCTTATAAAAAAAAAAATCTTACCCTGTGCATTTTTTTTATGTGATTTGTTGTACTTGTACCTCAGTAGAGTGGTATGTTGGATCCCCAAAATAAGTCTGGGTTCCACTAACACCCACAATACTAACAGTCTCATCAAAAGTTATTGATTGCCTTGCAGTAGTCCTTATCCCAACATTTCCAATAAATAACAGAACTGCATTTTCTTCTAGCTGTGTGCGAAATTTCTTTGTACATTGTCACGACAATTTTTGGTAAAACAGCATTGAAGTCACGTACAGAGCGCGACACTGTTAGAGCAAACAAGCGATCGCCAGATTTTTTTTTTTTTTTTTTCTAAGAACTGAAAAGTTTTCATCAAAGATATCATTGTTATAGAAAGAGCTCATTTGGGGGCTTTAATATAAGGAGTAAAATTGTGTGCCCACTAATACTCTTTCCTAATAAAATGCGAAAAGGCGCCGTTGTCGTGTTCGCGCTAACAGTGTCGCGAAGTGTACGTTAAGTGTTCCTTAGCTTCAAACTCTTCTCCTGAGCGAAGCCTTAGCGCACATTTCTAAGTCGGGTTCAAATTAGTTTTGTTGGTAAAAACATAGTAGAATTAATTCCGGGCGTTGCGGTTCTCTTGTGGGTTGACCTCGTTCACCCCAAAACACAGGTGACTTTGCGATCAGTGTTCCGGTGACGAGCGGACCCCCGTGCCGAGTGTTCCATGAAGAAATGACCCAGAACCAGAAGGCCGGTGTGACCAGTAATCCTATGACATGTTTTCCGGTGACGAGTAGGTTTATGACATGTGGGCCGGTTCCCCTTTGGCCCCGAAGTTACTATACAATGAAACCATCTGCCCTCTGCTCGGCCAGAATGAAAGAAAGAGAAGGTCTTAACCCATTCGCTCTTGAACCGATATTTCTGCAGAAGGTCCATTGGCAGGTGGCGTGTGACGTCAAACCTGACGAGCACTGACGTCACCGAAGAGCAGAGAAGGCGAGGAGGAAAGCCGCGCTGATCTCGTGGCTGATGTCCAAACTGAAGACGGACGTCCGGACAGCAACTTTCACTTCATATGCAGGGAAAGTGTCGCTTCACGCGTCTTCAAGTATCCTGTTCGGATAGACCTTCAGATGTCTACTTTCCCAGTGAAGGGGTGGTAATATCTGCGCGTTTGCTTATTCTGAACTAAACTTGGGAAGAAAATGAAAAAGAGGCATACCACGAGGTGCACGTGCTTTGCTCGCGTCTGTCTTTTCCCTCTACAAAGAAACATCTTTACCTGTCAACGTCAAGGACACGCGTGAAGCCTTCTGGATCCTTGTCAAGTCATTTAAGAGTAACTGCTGACCCCCGTCGTTTGTTGTTCAGGTCGCAACGGTCGAAGCTTGACGAAAGAGCAAGAAGGCTAACAGTCAGCTTGCCTTGTCATCTCAGGTTTTAAAATGTGTTGACCTCACTGATGGTGCGTCCTTAGCATTGTAGCCTGTTACCGTTCTGATGACGTGGCGCCGTGAATCTGCCTGGCCTCGAGTTTCGTGAGCCGCCACCTTCCGGCGATGTCTTCACACGAAAGATTTTCTCTATCTGATCCGCATTTCGAGCCCGCCTTTGTACGTCCGCTATGTCTGATTTGGGGGAAAAGTAATAAAACAATATCGAGTATTTATTTGGTCGAAAATATTGCCCGGAAAGTATTCTGTTACATTACTAAATTACTAGCCTAGAGAAGTAATTCTTTACATTGCAAAGTTACCAGCCTAAAAGGTAATGCATTATATTACTAATTAGCGCAAAAATATTTTAATTATACTGTAATTTCATTACAGTAATGCGATTACTGCCAAATCTGCTCCTGTACGTAACCTTCGCCGTAGTCCAGAACTACCACAAGATTGACTGTGGCTAGATTACAACAAAACAATGCGCGCATGTCTCCATATACACCTTGTGTGTTTTATGAGCAGTCGATGTACGACGTACATCATGCAAAAGACTCCGTGTTTGCTGCAGATACGATGACAGAATTAACTGCCGCCCCAAGCATGTTCGGAGCAGGTTTGCTTCATACGTGCTTGGAAAATGTCCGCAGGAGTTTTTGTACCACCAATCTGACAAGGCCGTCATACAAGGAAAAAAAAAAAAAAAAACCCGACGCAGACAGCGTCGGCAGACTGGCTAGACTGAGGCTAGGTGGCGCAATTTACCGCCCGTTACGAACGCTATAGCCAGTAACATCCATCCATCCATCCATCGTTTACTTGTACTATATGTGTTAGGACTCGAGCGTGACATCGCTTATTGCGTAAATTTAAAAGGGGCAACGCAACAATTTTTGTGCTTTGCGAAAATACCGCTTAGTAGGAATACCCGATGTTAATAGGGAGTGTTAGAATAACGTACGCAATTTTAGCGCACGCTAGCGCTAAATTTAGCGCCTGCGTTAGCGCACGCGACGCAACAGTTTTAGAATAGCGTTTCTCCGCCGCGACGCAAAAGCCCAAGCATCTCGCTTTGCAACGCCACTAAAATACACTCAAAATTTTTATTTCACAGACGAAATGCTGTAACTTGAGAAGAAATAAGATTTTTTTGGTTCAGCGTAACATTTTACATTTGTTTAAACCTGAGAATGCGGCGCGAGCGGTCGACCGGTCGTGTCCGCATGCGTCGCCTCGGCAAGAGTGTACTGACCTTCGCCATTAAACGTTCGCTCAGTCGTAAGGATTAAGTTGCCGGTGATCGTTGCCCACCTTACTGGGTTTTCCAAACCAAGTACAATGCCGTCCTGTATTGAAAATCGCAGTCGCGATGATGTTGCCGACGTCGCGCTCACAACGCCGCGAAAGCGGCCACAGCAATCGTCCTGGGGCTGGGGGCCGCCATTTTTTGAACTGTGCTCGTCTTGGCTAGTGCTAACTTCTCATTGTGAATCCACTTTGGAAGAGAGCAAAGACTTTGCGTACGCGCGCAATTTCCGAGAAATAGCGCACGCTAAAATAGCGCACGCAAAGTTCAAAACGTGGTTAGCGTTTGGCGCGCGCGCAGTGGCAACGACGCTATTCTTTGCGTACGCAAATCTTTAGCGTGCGCTATTCTAAAACTCCCTAATGACCTATGAAACACGGGTTCGTTTTGCACCACACGCAATAGGCCATATGCGAAATCCTTGCCAGCTATCATCATCATGCCATTAGGAGCCGCCATATTGGGGAGTTTATCACATTTTCCAGTTGTGGACGAGGCTCATCTGCATTTAACTTGGTTTTCATGATATTAGGGCAGTTTATTTGTACACTCAATGGGTTGCTGGTTAGTTTCGGACCAAAGAAGAAAAGAAAGACGGCCGCCAAATTCAGGAAAAGGAATTGTCAGCAACGAGGTCGCAAGACTCGTCACTCAAGCAGTGAACTGGGCCATCCAGGTCAATGAACGGTATTTCTCGAAGACGTCTTGTTAAGGGTTCGTACTGGACTTGCAGCAGGTGATCATATTTTAGTTCTACGACTTAGACTTTGCCGGGACTATTGTTTTTCGGGCGAAATCGTCGGTACGGGAACCCCCCAATATGGAGGAAATCTGATCATTGATCATGAATACACTAGAAGGCGCTTCTTTTTGCATATGGTCTATAGAAGTCGCAGAAAACATGAAAGCCGTTTACAACTCCCTGCAACGCCGAATTACAGCGCAGATCTTGAGGAGGAGGAGGGAAGAGCACTGAGGAGAGGGTATACCCAATACCACCTAGAACACAAGGCCTGCGCATGACGTTTCGTTAGTAGATCCCCGACCCGCCCCAAGCGGCAAACACCCCGAAGCTTGACGAGAGTATGGGCCGCGTCAGAACTACGGCTGTGTTCCAAATCTTACCTAAATGGATCCTAGTAACTCCGGCGGATCGTATCACGTGACAGCACAGATTGAACAACGCTGGACGCGGGTAGGTTCTAGAACGCCAAGGAACAAAACCCTTACCCTGGAGTAAGATTGAGTAAATTTTGGAACACGGCCTACGTCGCATTCACTGGCGGCCTCAGCCGCCACAGCTGTGTGCGCGAGTGCTGAGCGCGAGCTGATAGGGAGCTCTCGGTTCATTTGCAACGTGCATGCGAACACTCCCTCGGCCAGGAGCGCGAGGTAGCACGCGCTCCTGGCTTTGAGACGTGCATTTCTAGCGCGCGCTCTCGTTCTGCGGAAGCGCTTCAAAACAGCGACCTCGAGCTCGTGGTTCTAGCGTTGGCTGCGTTCTCTGCTTAAAAGTGAACGGAGTATAAACAGCGCCCTCAAAAATGGCGTCCAGTGCCAGCGTCCAGCGTCCAACCAAGGGCTCTGCAGCCCTTCGCACAGCAGTAAAGGTACGTTTATACTCCAACGTAACGTTGACGGGCGCGGCGTAGCGCAGCGCGCACAGATACTGATTGGTCGCAGATATCGAGTTCCTGGTTGCCGGCCAATGAAAGGCGCGCGTTCTGCGCTACGCTGCGTTCACTGCGCTCAGCGTCGGAGTATAAACAGCCCTCCATTTTCACTCATGCATTTGACGCTCCACGTGAACGTCTAACTTCATCGTATGATACAGCAACAGACACTCGGCGTGAGCATCTGTTTTATTATCTGCTACACAAACCACTGAAGCAGGCGATGGAGCAGACGATGTTGCAGACGACGTAGCAGACGATGGTGCTCATCCGGGCTACCTAGGGGGCGCTGAGGGGATCTACTAGTGATAACGTTTAGAGGAGGAAACGCGCAGGCCTTGTGTTCTAGGTGGTATTGGTATACCCCTCCTCCCTCTTCCTCACCTACTCATCCTGCCTGCTTGCTCCTCCCTCCAAGCGGCGTCGCCGTCGGCGTAACAGTGAGGTCACGTGACCCTCGCGACGTCGCGTGACCCTCGTGACTTCATGGAGGTCACGTGACCTCACGGAGTCACGTGACTTCACGGGGGTCACGTGACTTAACGGGGGTCACGTGGTCTCACGGGGGTCACTTGACGTCACCGGGGTCACGTGACCTCACGGGGGTCACGTGACCTCACGGTTACGCCGACGTCGACGCCGCTCAAGCCGGAACAAAACGCCTAAGATCTGCGCCCTAAAAAAATGAAGAGCAGTGTTTATTTTCTTAACTCGCAGCCAGAACAAGTGACCACGTGATATGGAGCCGATTGTTGTGGTTCGGTTATTGTCATCATTGCAGCAATCGGACACGGCCACTACCCAAATGCTTGTCGAGCTATTAATTATCACGAGCCCAAATCGAGTGCTCACGCAATTAATAAAGCTTGGACTTGGGTTCGGGCTAGTTGGTTGTACATAGCTAAATGTGCTGCTCTGCGAAGTTCTACAGAATATACGCATGACCAGAAAATAAAAATGAAGTTTTTCATTTTCTGGTCACGCGTATGCATGGGCGTACCAACCGGGGGGGGGGGGGGGGGGCGGCAAGGGGGGCGCTTGCCTCCTCCAGTTCTCAGAGGGGGGGGGGGGGGGGCAAGGCATGTGTTTTGCCCCCCCTGAAACAGCCGCCACTGGGCAGGGCAAACACTACCCGGCGGCGCCCAAATTATACCGAGGTCACTGCCCCCCGGCCCTGGGGGGGGGGGGGGGGGGGGGGGGTAGGGGGGTTTGGTTTACCCCCGCCCCCCCGCCCACTCAAAAACATGTTGGTACGCCCCTGCGTGTATGTTCTGTAGAACTTCGCAGCGCAACACATTTAGCTAGCTCACGCAATGCTCGGGTCCAATCTATGAGCCGCATTGAAATATCGTCAGGGGATACTGCGATCCCCCTGTTACGTCATCAAGTTTTCCGAAGGAGGGATTAAACGAAACCACTCACTTTTGCTCTTGAAATGACACCGCATTGCGTGCGAGTGTACTTGGGTCCCACTAGTGCCAGTAAGCTCGTGTAAAGTAAAAAAAAAAAAAATCATTCTAAGCGAATATTGTTGCACGGCCCTTTTAAGACCAACGATTATCTGATTCCGTTTTCGCTGCGAGAGAAAGAAAGCAAGAAAACAAAATAGAACAAACGGTCGCAAAAATAAATAGAACGACCCAGTTTCTCAGCAACGTTTTCAATGGTACGAGTTTCCTCCACCTCCGTCCTCCGGACAGCCGTGATCGTATAGTGGTTAGTACCTTGCGTTGTGGCCGCAATAACCCAGGTTCGAATCCTGGTCACGGCAACCCTTTTTTTTTCTTCGTGTGTGTGTTCCAAATTATTTTATCGATATTATTTTTCTCTTCTTACGGCACAAACCGCCGGATGATAAAAGATTATTCTATGCACTTATGCACGTGCCTCCATTCAAAAAGACACGGAAGCCTGATAGAATCCAATTATATGGTTTATTAAATTTTGTAACGGGCTGAAGCTGAGTTGGTTCATGATGCTTGCGGAAAGTGGTATGCTCCGTAGCGAACAAGGCTTGTTCCATTTGCCGTAAGGTAAACCAGGAGCGGAGAAGCAACGACGTAAACGGTTGTGGCACAGCTCACAAGTCATACTACTCCCTGTGCGACAAAGGGGTGGTGTATCACGTTCCGCTAACTTGAGGCCGAGGGTACGTTGGGCAAAGCGGGATAGGCCAAAAAAATTCAAAGTGCCCACCAGTGCCCTGCGACGCAACAATGTACCGCAAGGTGTGGGAGCGGTCAGAAGGAAGGCATCGACTTACGTCACCAAAAGTGGGTTCCCGGAAGTCACGTGAGTTTCACTCCTCGTGCTCTCTACGACCGTGCCGAAGACTTTTTTTTTATTCTTGTTTTTTCACGAGGGATCGTAGAAAACGAAGTTTCAGTTCCACTACCTTTCTATCGCTGCACCGTTGGTTAGTTTGCGTGCTGTAGAAGTTGAGAACGAAGTCAGTGGATCGACGTGATGGAGGTCAGTCATTAAAGGGGCACTCAAGCAGTTTTTGGAGAAGCTACTTTTTGGTGCGAGAGCGTTAAGGAAGTGTCAGTGAATGAGTATCTTCAGTTTTAGAAGGTAGAACCGTCTATTAATCACGCAGGAATAAAATACGTGCGGACTCTTTCTGTACTTGCGAGGACCAATGAAATTATCGTATGTTTGGAAATTTTGGCGGCCTTTGTAAAGTTTC
>JABSTQ010004979.1:0-71816 GCA_013358835.2 Ixodes persulcatus
TTTCGAACTTTTAGTCAGTTTCGAAAAAAGAAAAAAGTTTCTCTTTTGGCTAGTCGAGAGGAGAGAGAGGAAGGAGAAAGACTTCAAACTTTTACGAACTTCGGGTTTTCTCAATGCGCAGTGGAGCAATGCTTGCAGAGTTCAAGCGGCTTCTCTACAGCGCAGTAGAGCAAACCAAACAGATTGCACTATTGGGCAGGAGATCGAACTATAGGGGGCGCTCTGACCCGTTTGTTGTCCCCATACTCGGTGTTTACTCAACACAAGGCCTGTGCACATGCCTAGAGGCCTTATGGGCATGTCCAGGCCATCTTCTACAATAGAGCGCGGGGCACAGTTTAATGTAAAAAATATTAAGAATCGACGAAGCGACGTTAAGTGCCGGATCTATCCTCAGAGAATGCGAGCTTGACCCACTTCGGCTTTTGTGCTGAGCTGGGACCGTGCATGCTGCATTGTTCATGCAGGCCGGAATGGAAACAAAAGAGCCCCTCCTCCCCCTCACCGGAGAACACGAACTCCAGCCGAACTCTGACACCGCGTTCGGTTATGTCGGCCGAGCGTTGAGTCATTGTATTTGTTGTCCCCATCCGTGTAGTTCTAAAGTTAACCGCTTGGGGCGTCACAGTCACTCCTCCTCCCCAATTACCACAGGCCCGGTAGCGCGCCTTCAACCCGGACGCATATGGCTCCGCCCGGACGTAGACTGAACTCTCTAAATGCTGCTTTGGTGCCCATTGTGAGAATCCTTTGGCACCCAAGTTTGTAAAAATGAGAAGTCTGCAGTTTCACCGCTAAACACTTGAGTACCCTCCAGTCGTTGCCCTCCCCAAGAAAGGACAACACAATCAGAAATAGCGTGAACATGAATGGTTGTCACTAATGTTCTTCACAAAGGAAAAGAGACTGGTAGGATACTGGTAAGGGCCTGAAATACTGGGGTTCTGATTTAAAACACCCAGTGTTCTGTCTGTTCGGCTTCTGTATTTTGTTCTTTTGCTGTATGATCATATCTCACGGGCTTCACAATAAAGCTGACTTTGTGTGCTTTGTACATCTGAAAACCTACGAAAGGGCCAGTTTTGTACAAATTTTCATCTTTCCAAAGCTTTTTTTTTTTTTTTGAAAAATTCACAAGTAACATAATGTACACAAAAGGTGGTGCATCTGAGGGTTGATACAGAGATTGTAACGTTTATTGTATGAGTGTGAGAAACCATCAATATAAGGCTTAAAAATCATTGTTCTTAGTCTTGGCTATTTTGGGCTATATTTTTTTATGGCTTTGGCGATATTTGGGCTATACCTCCCAGTCGTTTGGCGGTTTTTGGTGGGACCATCTGGCAACACTGCTCTAGACAGTTGGTCGCATGCCGCAACGCCGTTCCGACGTTGCAACACAACCAAACAAGTCGCGTCCGACCGTCGTACTGCCTGATCGGACGTCGGATCGGACGGTTTCGTCGTACATGTGACGCTCGCGCGCCCGAGCCTTGGCAATGCTTTCTTTGAGCAGTATCAACTGAGACGCTACTTCTAGCAAGCCTGCCCAGGCATCTAGTTTGTTCTCCTTTCTACTGCAATAAGACATATGACTTAACTCCAACTATGAGGCAACACTTTTCTTATTTTTCCACTAGTGGCAGCCACTCATTACGGTGCAGTTATCAAATCATTAATTGCCCGCTTTCATTTTTTTTTTTTTTCACACACGACGCGCTTACATGCACCATGCTGCGCTGAGACTGCTTTTTCTCTGAACACACAGCTTCGCCGCGGCGGATCATTAAGGCTGGAACACATTTGCAAGAAACCAAACTGAATAAAGAACGGAAATCGGAGGGTGTAAAAATTGTTGCACGCAGATTTTGGAAGACAAGTCACACGAGGAAACTGATCTTGCGAAAAAGGCAACGTCCTCCGCAGTAAAATAAAGGCAGACAACACCAAACGCGCATTTTTTTTAATATATATTTATATATAACGCCGTGTTTCGGACTTGACAGAACCATCGGAGAACAACAGACTGGCTGTATCAGCGTTGGCTCTCGAAGCAACCGAGGCCTTCGCGCACCGGTACAAACACTGCGATTACACCAGATAAAATCGTCAACATAAGCAAAGTGCGGAACCCAGTGTACGTATGCCACCGGTCACGACATATTTATACAGCCACACGCGTGTCTCGTTCTTATTCACGAAGTTCCTATTAGATTAATTCGTTCTTACATGCATGGAGTCAGCCGCAATCAGCGCTCGATGTTTAGTTGGGATGTGCACCGACACGAGCAAACTCACCGCGATCTTGCTTTGCCCGAGTTTAACAACACAGCGAACAGCTCACATAGTTTTCAGTCTCCGCAGTGCTCCGTTCACCACATACATCACAGATCGGCGATAATCGCAGTCTTCGTGCAAAGCCGATCAAAAACAGCGCACCACCCTGCCACTGGCAGCAGCCCCCAACGGCTGCGCCACAGCATAGAAAACCCGGAGAGGGACGGAACGAACGGAACGCCCGAACAACGTCGCGACATCGCCAACCTTGCTCCGTCCGCCTCCGGGTTTTCTTGGTTATCTCGCAACAAGCGCTCCCCGGCACAAAAAAAAAAAAAAAGAAGGAAGTTAGTTGTTTGATTTTCGTTCTTTGGCCGCTTTTCGCAAACGTGTTTCAGTCCTGAGTCATTACGTAGAGTCCGGCGCCGTCGCAGCACAGCAGTGCTCCAACGAATGGTGAAAAATGAACTCAGCGGAACTCAACGAAAAAAGACCGAGGGCTGGCAGTGTTAGACACGAAAATCGAATCGATGAATTTGAAGTTTCCTAAATTCGCACAAGTCTACCGTAACAATATGAGAGTGCACGGAAACAAAATGTCGACTCGGCACGGAAAAAAAAAAAAAAGACTTTTGACACAAGTACCTAACACTTCAGCACAGATTTAACCTAATTGTACTGTCGCTTTGCATGTAATTTTGCGGTATTCGTAACACTTGGTGTCAAATGAGCAGAATGGAGCCAGAGAAACGTAGAACACCGAAACACTACGTCTCATGATAATGCTGGAGTTCCTCCGGGCACAGGAAAAACTCAAAAGCACAAGGAAAAGACTATGTTACTCTGAAACGCGCCTCAAGCGTGAGGCGCACACCGTTTGCACACGCTTGTGGCGAGCAATGCATAATAGTTAGTCCAGAGAACTTCACGACTCATCTAAGAGAACAGTGGTGTGACAGGTAATCATTAAACAGTTCGAGGAAGGGGATGTAATGCACTTACCGTGAAATCTCCGGGTTTGCATACGGCGGACAAACGGAAGTTCGCACAGCCACCGAGTTGCGCGGGATCTGACTAGTCTCGCTCACTGCGCATGCGCCAGGGGTGCCTTCACGCGGGTGCGTACAGTGGCCCAGGAGCCGGGAAAGAAGTTCACGTGATCTTCCCCTCTCCGAACCCACGGGCTGCATTGACTGCGCTTGCGCAGCATGCCGTGTTTGTCTGTTCGGCGCGGGTGTGGTGGTGGGGTTACGGCAAAACGGCAACGACGGCTCGCAAGCGGCTCTGGTCCCGTTGGCGCTCCCTGTAATTCTATGTTTTTTTTAACAGTGAACGCCAAAAAACAAGAACCGCTGTAATCCCTTACATTCACGCGGTATCTCATAACTTGAAAAGGAACGTTACGACGTTCCTGTCGTCTTCTCAGCCCCTAAAAAACTCTCTGCGTTATGCAGAAAAATCAATGATCATGAGGGGAAGAGTGACGAGTGTAAGAAAAAACACCAGAATAAGTTCGTGGAATGTCGGACCGGTGTTGTGTACGACATTCCGCTTTCCTGCGGTGGGTCTTACGTAGGCCAAACCGGGCGTTGCGTAAATGATCGCGCGAGAGAGCACGCCGCTTCCTTAAAACAATCACCTTCTGGGCACCTGGCTGTGCATTGCAACCGATGTGAGTGCACACTAGTTTTCAATGACATGGCAATCCTGGGGCGATACAGCAAAAAGATTACCAGAGAAATTCATGAGGCGTATGCAATAAAGAAGGGTGCAGATAAGTGCATAAGTGAACCTTCCGTGACTCTGACAGACAAAGAGTGTTTATTCTTAGATAAAGAGTGGGCATGTGGAAAGTGACGTGGGGTGTCTTTGAAAGTGTATATAAGACTGTTTTTCCAGAAATAAAATCTTCAGTTGCGAGTGCGCCTTGTGTCATCGTTTCTCTACTTTGTCCTAGTCTTTCGGCGCTTGTCTTTTCTCATAATGAACCAACTGGCCCAACTCACCATTTCATTGCATAATCATCCTCACTACACGCACCAGCGTGCTTGTAGCTTTGAGTTTACTCACGCTTAGGTCTGAACAAGCGACAAGAAAGAACAGTGCGTACCTCAACACTTGAACCGACGCTCAATCTATGTAGGCTTGTGGAGATCTGGCTGCCTTCTCCCGCGCCGACCCTCTGGGCCCCAATTTCCGGCCTCCGAGATACGTCACGCCTCGGGGGAGCGGCGGTGACTTCGCGCAGCACAAGGTCCGGCTGGACCTCTCCCCTAAGCCAACTGACGTCACGGGACTGGCTTCCCAAGACAAAGGGGCAAAGGCTTAAAAAGGGAAAGCCGAACAAAGGAAGGCTCTCTCTCGCAAGGCAGCGCTTGGACGGCGGACAGCGTGCAGCGGCGACAGGAGACGGGGACGCTGGCGCGGGATTCGGCGGGAGATGGACGATGGCGCGGGGAAAGTGCGGGCGAGACGTCGAGCTGTGGACTCGAGAAACGGACCGGACGGCGACCCTGACGACGACGTCCCCTTGACGCGGTGTGAACGACCACCGCTGGGACTAGGAGAAGCTGCAGTGGCAGCGGACTTTCCCCCGGCCTCGCTGATGACCATTCCCCGATCCCGAAACCCCCCAAGTGAGTGAATAAACCCTTTTGCCGAGAGCGAAGTATTGCTGTGTCATATTCATCCGGGAACAGGGTCGGAGGGAATCGGAGTTAGATGCCCGCATAAACTGGCGCCGCAACGTGGGGCCTGATTTTTGATCAGGCAGGCATTCCGATTCCTAGCCTGTTTCCGGTTGAATTAGGGCACTGTTTCGCGCTCTTTTTGGGGTCATCTTTGTTGCGGGAGCGCCGCACGAAGTTTCGTTGCGGGCACGCCGCACGAAGGTCCTGACATGATCGCCTGCCTGACGAGGAGGCGCGGACCTGCACCGTTGTTTTTAGCGATTATCCCTTTTTCGCAGCATGTCAGGAATTTACTTATCCCCCGTTACGAGAAGCGCCTTGAGTATTTCCTGTTCAGCGCACCGTTGGATGCTGGCAGGTTGATCCTGCTGGGCAAGAGCGCTGTGTGCGTCGAAATTACCGCACTTTTCGAGGCCCGTAGCGTCGGGCGTCACCCCACTTACGCCTCCGGCCGTCCACGTCTGCTGGGAAAGATGCCAGCTCACGGTTTGGGGGATGCGACACGCCTAACCGCCTTTGCTCGCGTATCGATGTAATGTTTTGGAACGCTTGTTACCGATCGGACGCGTTAGAGAGGCATCGCTCTGGGTGGAGAACGCTCCCATTGCGGATGGCGGTTGCATGCATGGACTGTGTTTGGAAATTATTCCCGCATTGCATTTTGTCCGGGAGGAGACTAGCGTCCCAGTGTTACCGTATGCTAGCTCCCAGTTGGCCTTGCTTGAGCTGTCAGCGCGGTTTTGAGCTTCGTTAGTTCACAGCGTTTTAAGGTACTGTATGCGCTCTTGTGGTTCCGGCCAAGATCGCTTTAAACGAGTACCTTGTGGCCAGAGGCTACATTTAGGGGCTAAGCCCACTAAATCGGGCCGGATACGCAATGTCTGGTGCGCAGACATCGGAATCCTGAAAACCACAGAGTTTCCGTTTTCACTTTATCAGTGGCAGTGTGTAATGCTCCGTGGAGTCCAGTCTGACGCGATGGGCATGACCCGTGCGTTTTTTGGTTGTAGAGTCGTGAGGTTGATTCCGTTTAATTGTGCGCACAGTTGGTTCCGGATCCTCACACCGCTATATCGAGGGTTGAGCCTTGCGGCGGGAGTTACTCTTTCATTTCGTTTTCTCCGTCTCCGGAGGAGCGGCGGCTAGCGCGTGCTTTGCGCTGCCGCCGGATATACAGTATGGCGGTACGGCTCTCGGCCGTGCTTGGGTTCGCGTTGGGATGCGAGGGCGTAGAGAGCGTAATTGGTTGTGCAGAGAACTGGATTAGAGTAAAATTATAGATTAAGGGGAGAAAAGACAGCTAGGTGGGTAATGAGCTGTGCTTGTGCGGTGAAGAGCTGCACGAGGGGAGTGGCTGGTCTTGTGAGGATGTGACGAGTTATTCATAGTTTTATCCTGTACAGATGCGCGGTTGGCCCGGGAAAACGTACGGTTCACGTCGGCGGGTACGTGCCCGGGAAACCTAGAAATTATGGCAGTGGCATGGCCGTCGGCGGCCTATAACTGTTGTGCGTTGGGTCAGCCCGTCGCTGTACAACCTGCAGCCTTTGCATGAATGGGTAGCGGGTGTTGGAATCCAGCGGTAAATGCGGTAGACACTTTGACGCTGCGGAAACTGTTCATGCAGAGCAAATATAGTTTATCAACTCGTCCATTTCCAAGACCGGCCGGTTAGATTATTTGGCATTTCGGTATCGCGCTCGTTGCGCGGAAGTTGAAAGGTGCGCGTGTGGGATACTTACATTGTTCGAACCCTGCCTGTCTTTACAGTCGCAAAAAGACTTTTCAGTTATGCGGCGTGTTTACTTGGTTGGGGGCGAGCTTTGTGCGTAACCTACTGCGTTTGTATGTGGACACGTTGCTCGGGTCGAGAACGTCGTACAGTCGCGAGACGCGTTGACGGCATACTTTTATTGCTCGATCCCGGCCCGCCTTGACATCAGCTGGAAGACTTTTTAGTTATGCGGTGTCGGGGTTTGGCTGGGGGAGAACTCTAACGTACGTCGATGCGCTTGTCGCGGTTGTCGAGCCCGTGCGGGGTTCGGTGCGACCGCCGTTACGCGCTCGTCGCTCGTGTTGAGAGGTCACCTCCGAGCAGTGAAGCGGTAACGTCTGGTTGCATGCCCAGATGTTACGGACATAGCCGTGTAAATTGGCTGTCCGATTATATCTGCTGTTCGCACAATCTATGTACTGTTTCCTTTGTACTGGTATTTGTGGCCGGTACCACGTAACACCAGCCTTTCAGTATGGTGAATAGCTCCCTTCTGATGAAGGCGTGCTGCGTAGCTTGGCTGTAGTGTGTTTGTAGCTCGGGTGTCGTGAACGCCGAGTGCATGAGTGCCCGTCTTGACTAATTGCTACTGTTGGCAGCGTGTTTATTTTCCGTAGATGTTTTAGTCGCACCTCGCGAACGGGGCAGGAATATTTGCCGTTTCTGTTTTACGGGAGGTTATTGTTAGGTTTTGAGGTTTTTTGCGTTCTTCACGAATGTGCTGGAGATTAATATTGTTGTCAGAGGTGTGTGGCTCGGACGCTCTGGTAGATTGTTTTCTGTTTTAAAAGAATGCGGTTGAGTTTTATAGGAGCAAACGTTGTATAGTGGGCATATGTACGAATTGAGTATACAGTGAGTGCTTATGCTTTTTTTATTGAGGAATACTTTTTCCTCTTAGGTACCTCTTGAACGTGCAGCTTGATGTTCTTGATGATTGCTTGCCCGTTAGTATTGAAATGAAGAGTTTTGTTTTTATTTCGTGCATGTCCAACGATCGAAAGATTTTGGTTTCGTCGCGCTGTCTGGTATAGCGTGCCGGTATTCGTTTTTGCGCGACTCGCTGTCTGGAATATTTGGGACGGAAGCAAACTTTAAGAGCCGGCGTGTGGTGTGTGCCTGAGTGCCCGTGCGTGTTGTGAGCTGTGGTGCTTCGGACTGGTTCCGGGGCCGTGCTCCGTCGGTCGCGGGCTGCCCAGTAAATGAACGTCCACCACTGGCCTGCCTGGTTTGATGCCACCACCATCATCATCGAGGGTCCTCGTCATCATCGGTGACACTCAGCCGATCGAGTTCCCCGCCGGAGTTCCTGCGAACCACGCAACCTCAAGCCCCCCGGAGTCTGAGCCTTGAGGGGAGGGAGGTGTGGAGATCTGGCTGCCTTCTCCCGCGCCAACCTTCTGGGCCCCAATTTCCGGCCTCCGAGATACGTCACGCCTCTGGGGAGCGGCGGTGACCTCGCGCAGCACAAGGTCCGGCTGGACCGCTCCCCTAAGCCAACTGACGTCACGGGACTGGCTTCCCAAGACAAAGGGGCGAAGGCTTAAAAAGGGGAAGCCGAACAAAGGAAGGCTCTCTCTCGCAAGGCAGCGCTTGGACGGCGGACAGCGTGCAGCGGCGACAGGAGACGAGGACGCTGGCGCGGGATTTGGCGGGAGATGGACGATGGCGCGGGGAAAGTGCGGGCAAGACGTTGAGCTGTGGACTCGACGAGCGGACCGTACGGCGACCCTAGACGACGACGTCCCCATGACGCGGTGCGGACGACTACCGCTGGGACTTGGAGCAGCTGCGGGGCAGTGGATCTCCCCCCGACCACGCTGATGACCGTTCCCCGATCCCGAAACCCCCCAAGGCAATGAGTGAGTGAATAAACCCTTTTGCCGAGAGCGAAGTATTGAAGTGTCGTATTCATCCGGAGACAGGGTCTGAAGGAATCGGAGTTAGAAGCCCGCAGCCTTGGTGACAAACTTGTTGCTTCATCATGACCTGACGGCTCGAAGCCAGTGTCGAGGTGCGGTACGCCTCGATCTTACTTTTGTTGAATGTGCACAGAACTGCGGTGAGGTCAGTGCTCCACGGGGAAGGCAAAGTTACTGGTCCCTGAGGACCGTAGCCAAAGTAGCAGGGGTAGTGCCACAAGCACCTGCCATCGCTCGCTTCCGTAATGACGACGCAGTAATGGGGGCGGTTTTCGTGTCTCATAGTTGCTTTACTGACTTTCGTAAAAGGTCTATTGCTTCCACATGCGTTTAGCAAAGATACACTCCTCTGTCATCCACGACAGCTTGCATGTTGAAGGACGGCCAATGCTTCCTGTTGGCAAAGTATCGGTACCCCTTCCTCGGAGCCAGGATCGGGTGGGGATGCCGTCGATGGCCCCCCAGATATGAGGGGTGTGGCACCTCGCTTCAAAAATGGCAGCCGTCTGTCGTGCCTCCTCGGCATTCGGCAGTCGAATGAAGTCCATCATAATTTTAGTTGTCAACGTCTGACAGAGCAGGTACACATACTTCTTTACAGTACTCTTGTGTACGCTGAACTGGTTGGCCACAACTCTGTATTTGCAGCAGCTGGCAGGCTTGTACAGAGCTATGGCCACCCTCTTGTCCTCTTCCACAGGGGGCCTCACACACTGGAGAGGGGGGGTACGTGTGGTGCAACTAGAGCAAGCAGCTCTACAAATCAAGCCCTAGACATTCGGAAGTCCTCTTTCTAATCTTCGTCGTGGAACTCTGTTTGAACTATTCGTTCCCACCAATCTCCAGACCTACCCAGCACCTCCACCAAAATGTCACGAAGGACAAGTGATGAGGCGGCGAATAACTGAAGAAACTAAACGTTTAATGGGGCGAACTTGTGCCCAAAAATAAAAAGGAAAAACGATAACAACAGAAGAAAACAGAGCGTCGCGGGCGTCGAGGTCGGCGTGAGGGCAGAGTCGAACGCTGGGGCGAAACTGACTCCGGTTCGCCACGCGGAGAGCCCCTTATGTACATGCGTAAGCTTCTGGAATAATCAGCGTAGAATGTTCGACGCGTAGAGCATTCAGACCTCGAACACGCAACAGGATTCTCGAATTTACCAGAAAACTAGATTGCAGGAATAACAAAAGATGCGACGCTCCCAGGGATCGAACCCTGGCTTTTCGCGTGGGAGGCAGGCACGATAACCGTTAGGCCACGCGCGCGCTGCCACCTTGGCCAGCTGCGCGCGCGGCAATATGATATAGGGTGAGCATCAATAGTGAGCTGATGCCTAAGCGTACTTTTTCGTGTAAAAGCTATAGCTGCGGATTTTGATGGGCATAGCGATAGTCCACGGCATTTTAAGTGATTTGAAATTATCTCAAGTGCTTTCTGTAAGCGAATCACATCAAATCGCTGCGTGATTGATGAGGTCCATATGCAGATATCATCCGCGTAGAGAGTTCGATCCAAGTCCGTTCTAGAACTCCGTATGCTTGCAATAAAGTGGCTTGGTTCGTTTAGTCCGATGTTGGTACGTTTTACGTGTGCCCGTGAAATTGATAAACGTGACGATTTGTTTGCTTTGAATGCACCAGAGGCCGAAGGCCCATTCTAATTGGCTTAATGAGTTCTAAATTAATAGTTGAAACAACACTTAGTTGAAACAACACTTATAAATGCAACCAGACAAAACATTGTATCGTTTCACGAGACCAGCTTTCTTGCGACCGGGTAATTTTTATTATTCAGCGCGTAGGCATTTTCAAACAACTTACAAATACACCCCTCCTGACAAACACACAGATTTCATCATTACCATAGATTGTCCATTCAGGAGGTCTCGGTAATGAACGCGTGAGACGCCATGAGGGCCAGGACAAGCCGTTCACTCGTGGTAACTCGAATCATGCCCTCACCCTTTCATTCAAACACCTTGTACTACGATCATGTTTATGTTGACAAGTCAGCGAAGAACGCGGTTACAGCACAAGATCGCAACTTTGTTTTGAAGCCCAGCAAAACTTGGAAGTGGGCCGGTTTAATGCCAGTTGGTTGTTTACGACGCAGGAACAATCTTTTCTCCGCGCGGGTCGAGCACTCGCGCCGCAATGATCGCAAGCTACCTCGCGTCTTCACGGTCGCTCTTTAGTCACTGCCGTTTTGACTTTAACGCTAGATAGTTACGAGATGGGATAATAAGAGGTCACTCCTGAGCCATAACTTACCTTGCACAGTCTGGTTGAGGGCGCGCACGTGAATTCTTTCGTTTGATTCGCAACATCCAAATCTTCCTTCGCTTTTTGTCCCGCACCCCAAGGGGGATTCGGAAGAGCTTTCTTTCTTCTTCTAAACGATTCGAACAGCCTACCGCACAGCAGCACGTCATGGCGGCAGCTTGATGTCGTTTCTAAAAGCCAAACACTCGACACACACCCTGCCGACACAAAAACCCAAGCTCCGGCGAGCGGCCGGCAACGTAGTATGCAGCCGGTGGATGCGAGGCCTAAAGCGGTGGGCCACAAATTATGGCGGACGGAAGTGGCGAACCGAAACCTCACGGGCTCGGCCAGACTTGGCCAATCAAAGGAGGCGGGCGGGAGAACTTCCCAGAGGAAGAGAAAGATTTTTCGAGAGGGTGAGGGTGTGTCGGAGGATCAAAGAATGGTGCTACCTTTCCGTATACAGGGGCTTGTTAGAGGCGGGGTTTAAGCCGCACGTCCGGAGGCCTCCTGGCTCGTGACGACGACCATTCCCCGAAGTGAAGAACCCAGGGGTCCAGTGGAGGTGGGAGAATTGGTAACGTAACGAACGGTTTAATTACATGGTTGCGATACAGTCGTCAAATCCGAGAGAACCACGGAGCAGCCTCACGCTCCGCCTTATATAGGGTCCGTTTTCTTCCTCACTCTCCGCCAGGGCAGCAGGTGCGACGTAGCAAACCGCCGCCAAGTGCGTTGCAGCAAAGTCCGCCGCGTCGTAGCCAGAAGTGCGTCGTAGCCATGGTTCTCCGCAGTTAGGCCATGCCTCTCTCCCCTTCCGGAGCGCTCGAACCCACACGCACACACACACGTCCCGTTGACGTCACGGACGCGTTGAGACTCGTTTTGGGCAGGCTCCGACAGGTGGGCGACGGTCCTGAACACGTCGGGACTCGTTTCGGGCAGGCCCCAACAGGCGGGCGACAATCCCGGACAGATCGTGACTCGCTTCCGCAGCGTTGAAACTTGGAAGAAGGTCGCCGAAGGTTCCATTCTTAACAGGCCTTAGTGAGGGTAAGTTGGCATTGGGGGCACATGGGAATACACCAAATGAGGGAGTACAGGGGGATATGGGTTGGGCATCTTTCGAGAGTAGAGAAGCGATCAGTAAAGTAAGTTGAACAAAGACTAGCTGAAATTGAGGATACGCGGTGGGCGGGGAAAGTATACATCAAAAGTGTAAACACTAATTGGACAAACCGAACCCGCAAGCTAAGATCTAAATACATTCAACGAGATGGAGCCGATCAGAGCATATCAGTAGAAAAGGGAGTAAAGGAAACAGAGAGGAAATTGTGGGAAGAGAGAATGCTGGGGAAATCAGCTTTAACACTATACAGGCACAAAAACAAGAAATAAAGAAGGAACAACTGTTTGATAATTCAGTGGGGAGCTCTTTGCTGTTTGAAGCTAGAACGGGGGTGCTAAAACGAAAACGTACAGGGCTAAATTCCAGGAAGTAGACACTCTGTGTGACGTATGCAACCGCGAAAGGGAAACTATAGAACACGTAATTTTAAGGTGCACGGGGCTTTGTCCCACCCTCTTGGGGGGGATGACTACGGATTCGAAGGGGGAACTGGGATTCGTAGACATGGATGGACGAATGGATAGGGAAAGAATCGCGGTAACTAAGAGGAGAGTTGAAGATTGGTGGAAAAGATCTAGGGAGGGGTAAAAAAAAATACAGATAAAAATAAAAATAAGCAATGGAATCACTGTTATAACAAAATTTATACAAATTAAGAAAAAAGAAAAAAAGGGATGACGAAATGTTAGGCGGCGCAAGCTGCCACCCGTTGCAAAGGGTATAGCCATTACCATCCATCCATCCATCCTTCGCCATTTTGGTATCTGTGTCAAACACATTCTCAGGCGTCTGTCTACAGATTCGTGTCTGTCTTTTAAAGATGGAAAAAAAAAAAAAAAAACCTAGGGGGCTTTATTTAAACGAAAGGGCATCACGCTGGCAGAAAATGTAACGGAGCAGCACTGCGTGGCCTCGCAATCCCAGCCACTTGACGAGCTCGGAGAGTGTTGCTTGAAAGACGACCCTGCCAGAGGCGACGGCCGCGCACTTGTACATGCGCAGAAAGCTCGGCACTTGAAAGGCTTTAGACCAAAGAAAGTATTAATTTGACCTGTAAACAGCGAAGAACCATCGTCGGACTTATGCACGGCATGTATTTTTGTGTTGTCGTGCGTTTCATAAAATCTGTTCTATAAGGTATGTGATCAATCTTCATTTTTTACTTGCGCGGTTAAATCGGCAGCAATTTACTTTTTTGTTATCTGAAAGCCAAATTTGCCTGCGCGTTAGAATCATGCAAACAATTTTTTTAAATAAAGAGCTGGCAAAGTGAAACTATCAATACCAGCTTCATTAGCCTTATTTATAGCGTGTTTTAAAGGTAAGTCCAGATATATCATATAACTAACTTCTGATAAAACGACCACTTTTCGCGAAACTATCGCGTTCGTTATAAGTGGGTTTGACTGTACCGCAGTTAACTTTTCATGTCAAGCTGCAAGGAACTGCAGCAATCAGTTAGGTGCCAACCATATGATCCACATACCATAAGTGCCAACCGCATGATCCACATACCAGCGCACAGGTAGACAGTAACTCAATTCAAGCACACAAAAAATACTCTCATGACGCGTTGAGGGCACTTACACGTTGTTCCAAAGAGAATGAAACTAATGCAGCCAAACTGGATCCGTGCACACTGGCACAGCACATTCCCTCCTTTTAAAACGACATGAAACTGCCCAAAGTGTGTGCGGTACCCCCCTCCCCGTTGCTGCTGTCTTGGCCACATGCCACATACAAAGTCAAAGAGGGCCTGCTAATACAGTTTCCGGCGCTTGTAATCCTATTTGTTTCCTTAATAACTCTCTTAGAAGTATCTTTTTTCTTTACTAACAACAGTAGTCCCAGTTAGTAAAGAATAAGATCCTTTTAAGAGAGTTATTAAGGAAACAATTAGGATTACAAGCGCCGGAAATTGTATTAGCAGACCCTCTTTGACTTTGGATGAGGAGACAGACATTCTTGTCTCTCTAGTCTATTTTCTATGTCCAGCGGAATTATTTCTTTTAATTTTCTTTTTTATTTTTGTTTATCACGAAATTGTACCAAACCATTGTTTGGGAGCTAAGGTTTGTTTTGGATGATGAGACACTGCCGCTTTTGCGGGTCTAGTGTTGTTGTAATCACCGAACGCTTAGGACTGCAGTCGTGCACGTGTCTTTTGCTTGAGACCTTTAAATGTGGTTCCTGCCGATGACCACGGGTTGTGTTCGTAATATGTGAAAAGAAGGATGACTGTCAAATGAAATCATTGTTGTGCTGGTTCTGAGACTGTGTTGTTCTTGTCCTTTTTAGCTCCTTGTCTCTGGGTTTTTCTACTATGATTCGTCACCAGCTCGCCTGCGTCTTCACTCTAATTTCTGTTTTACATATTTTTTACTGCATGTTAAATCTCGTTTTGCCCGCGTCGTATGAGTTCTTCTTTCGCCACCTTAGGGTAGCAACTGCTCAGTGGTGGTGGAGCTTAACCAGCCCCTGATGTCCTCTGCTTCCAGGTCTTCTCCAACTTGACATCATCAAGCAGCTTTTCCATGTAGCCTGCGTGTGCATTTGATAAAGCGCTCCTGCTTTTGTGTACATATAAGTTAGCTATGTGAACTTACCACGGGGGGCGGCTCCCTCACAGAGCAGGCAACAGGTTTACCCCCTGTGGCTTTGGGGTGCTTCACGTTGAACCTAGCAGCGCTGTCCTTCGTGAAAATCAGCTTCCTCTTCATGTTCTCGTGATGGAGTACTGCCAGCTGGGTTCTGAAACAACCATATAGGCCAAGAAATGCAACAAAGATGTATAAAATTCCTAATTAGACTAGTCACCTTAGTGGTGAAACAAGTTGGCTATGCACCAGCTACCATGCTGTGACAAATGTTTCTGTTACACCCACTCTTTCAATCAGTTTGAGTGGTGGAGAACTGCTCTCATTGCCAATAGACTGTAGTTCGAAGTGCATGGCCTGTACATGGCGTGAACGGACGTCACATCAGCTGACATTGTGGTGGCCATGCTGAAATGTCCATACCTTCCGCAGCATACATTTTGCACCGTCGAATTTGTTTTTATCTTCAAAAACAAGTAGGAATGACCATCAGCATGGTGCGATGACGTCACATGCAAGCCATGTATAGTGGTTTCAAACTAGAAATAAGAAAGCCTTCCAGTCAAGCCTGAAAATGACTCTGCCTCGTTTTCAGGAGTAATTATTGGGCAGGTCAGGTATCTCTAGCGATTCACTGCACACATGTGAACAAGAATCGTAAATTGTGCTTGCTTTTTATTTGAAAAATCAGATGACAATTTGAAGTGCACAAAGTGTGCAAAACTGAGGTGCTTAACGCACACTCGATGCACTCATTCCCACACCATGAAAAATGATGCTAGTTTGTTCTTCTGACAACTTTTCCACTTGGGAGTGAGCCTGTCCATGCGAAGAATTGACTACCGGGATGGACAGTCACCTGAGGACCGGTCTAACCCCTCGATCTCCTTCGCCCTTCATTTAGCGATTCTGCAAAGCAATGATGCGTTGCAAACTATGTTGCAAACATGTGTCGCAAAATGTCGTGTATTGCACATTTTAGTGAAAAACCCGAGACAGGTATTGACAGGCGACGACAAGAAAGAGAAGGAGAACGTAGGAGGTTTGGAGATTGTATATGATGGAGACTAAAATATCTGATATAACTTGTGCTGTTAGACTAATGCTGTACCTCTGATCATTTAGTATGAATGTCTCAAACCGACTGTCACCTAAGGGAGGCATGCAGAGAGTCCTAATGGGTATTGGATGGAGCTGAATAAATGACTTCATAATGGCCAAGCATGCATCAGGCTCACGATTGGCACAGGTTTGATTGTTATACAAAATTTTGATTGCCTTATCACAGTCTCCCATGAAGTTTGTATTATATTGTGCCAACAGCTGCCTTCTAACTCTGTCTGCGACATCTTCAATTTCCTTTGGTAGTTGTGCCTTATGGTATTTATGTGATGGTCTTCTTTGCCCACCAGTAGTTACAGCTGAAGAACTTAGGTCTTCTGATGTACTAGAACCTGGGTCTGAGTCTATGGTTGATTCAATACCGCCTGGTAAGTACACATCATAGTCTGCCCCTGGCAATCTATTTGAAACCTCAGAAAGTCTACTAAGACTTGCAATTGTCTGCTCATCATCCTTAATCACCAGCCCAGCATCTATCATATTGGAGTAAATTGGAAGGTACATCCTACCAAAACTACTAATGCTACAAAGAGTGATTCTACCATATTTACGAATGAAGGACTCTATAAAGTTGAAATATACCTGTTGTCGGAAGACGGTAAAGGCAAAATTGGTTAATTGAGGGACACCGTTGAACATTGCTTGCTGAGAACCAACCTGACAACCCTGGGCAGTGATGGAAGTGCCGCGCCAATTGCGCCAAATTGCGCCAAGGACGCAATCCTGCTACATATAGCGCCAAATTGTCATTTTACCGAAGAATTGCGCCATGCCTGCGCCGAGATGAGATGTAGCAATAAAAAATAAAAATTGAAGTCTTATCAGAGCGCGTGGCGGTACCGCGGTATTTTCCGCGCCGCAACTTTACGCAAACCGAAATGTTAGCAACATCTGAGACTAAAGCTGCAGAGGCTAAGCGAAGAACCATCCCACTGAGCAGCCTATTTAAAAAAAAAAAAAAGGCCGAGCTTGTGGATGTTTTCAATGTTGGCCCGCCCTGTTCCCGTGCGCTAGCTACCAGCGAAGTCAAAGCTAGCGCGAGCCCAATGCTCTGTGCATTCCTGACTCGCGCGTGGGATCGTGCAGTGTGGGCACCGTTACGAGCTCCATGCGCGCGCTTGTAGCTTCGGCTGCGCTCGCACCGAAGCTGAAACGAAGTATAGTTGAGTTGCACCAAACTCTGGATGTAGTGCTGGTAAAGCCTCACCGTCCTTTTCGGAGCACAAAGCACTGCGCGACTCGCGCGACTGCGGTGTCTGCTCCGCGGGTGTCGCTTCTCTGCAGCGCGTCGGTGCATGCCAAGGAGCGCACTCAACGGGTTTACTCGCCGTGATCCGATCGTGACTTCGCCAGCACATCGAAAATGAATCGGAATTTTTGAAGCAAAGTAAAACCCTTAAAGTTCGCGAACCCTTAATTTTCGCGAATTGAAAAATTCGCGAAACTTAAGGGACGCGAAAATGTCGGTCTTTAATAGTTTCAGTGCAGGCGTCTGGAATTCGCGAAATTTAGTGGCCGCGATTATGTCCACTGTGACTGATTCGCGAAAAATGGGGGCCGCGAAAATAAAGGGTCTTACAGTATCAGATACCGCAATATTTGAAGCTGCTGCCCGAAAGACAACTCTAATCTGAACTAAAACATTCCACAACAGTGAGGGTCGTTAGATGCTGCTGCAGATACCTTAAAAGAAGTGCAGGCTGATAAAACTAAATATCCGGTACCATCAGAACTCAGTGTGACATATTTAATTGTATTTTTTATCTGACGAGCAGATAAACTTTATTTTAAAAAAATTTTTTTTTTTTGTGTTTACTTTGTTGAATTTTATATATCCTGTCTTAAAAAGGCGACAGGCGCTGTGTTTCAATAAGAGAGATGGGCTTTATATAGCAATGCAGCATTATTTCATTTTCAAGTAATATGCCAACATATGCCGGACCCTGCTCCAAAAGGGCCACTACCTGCTCCAAAACAACATTTTGCCTGCTACAAGGCCTGCTCCAAAATGTCAAATGGCACTTCCATCACTGCCTGGGCCATAGTATCTGGAGAAGTTATAGATGAGTTAATTAAACCTGTAAAGATGAATTTTATTCCTGCGGGGCTTTTTTATGGAATAGCACAAATTCATTGTAAATCTCAGCAATATCAGTTCCGCTGAGGGTTTTGGATGAGTCCTTAACCTGGACCAATCTGGATACTGCAGACATTAAGTTCTTTGCATTTAACATTGTATACTTCCACTTGTCATCATATAGCTGGAATTTGTCATGTGTAACAGTGTAACCCTGGTAGTTCTAGCTCAATGTAATCATTTAACAGGTCTTCTGTTAATTTGGCTAATAATGATGTTAAAACTGATGAAGTGGCATGATGGATGCCTTGTCCCATATGGTTATAGCATTGCAAGCATAATTTTCCTTTAACTAGATAATTTAGGATAATGTCTATTACAAGCGGTTTCCAGGACCAGTCTTTGACTATTCTTGCAAGTTCTGCATACAGCTGTGCTGGGTTTGTCTTTCCCTTTGTGTTCTTAATAAATGTGGCATCATGAAGAAGTGAATTCATAATTTTTAAAATTGATGCCACTGGAATCTCCACTTCCTTATTCAAGTCTTTCAACATAACCAACATCATGAAATGCTTCCAATCAGGATGCTTAATAAGTGGCTGCTGATACATTAGGCTAAAGAAGGAACAGCAGTGTATAGGTCCCCACTTAGTATTACCTCCAGCAACTGAAAGAACTTTGTAAAAATTAAGTTTTAAGGCTGTGGCTGTCTTTGTGCTTTCATCCAGCTTTGCCTGTGTCCCATGCCATTTTTCTGATAACCTAAGTTCACTGTGAGCAATGGTCAGGATGTCTTCTTTCAAATGTTGGTTAGTGAGACCATCATCTTTTGTCTGACTCAACAGTGGTTTTGAAAATATTTCAGTAGTAGCATGGACTAACTTTGTTGTTTCCTGTACAAATAGGTCTCTATTCCCGCCTAACTGTGCCTTTGGTGCTAAAGTGGCAAAGATCTCATGGCTTGTATCTAATATACGGTCGAAGACCACTTCCTGTAAAATGGCAGTGCTACTAGTGCCCATTAACTTTATAATTTCATAAATAACTTTTGATCTTGTACTTCTTGGTAGCCTTTCACCTTTTTCCCTACCAGTCAGTTTATGAGCAACTGACTAGGAGCCACTTGCAGTTACCTTCACTGTCAAGGAGAAGTCATAATCATTACCCTCCATTGCATACAATGCTGTCAACTCAGTTGCACTTTGCAACACACTATCTAAATTGGTGTTAATTCCAGACATCTTCCCTGTGTGGACATAAGGCAATGAAGCACTATTGGAAGTGAACATTGCAATGCAGAATCTGCTAAGGGATTCATAGTCGCAGTAGTCACCAACTGATTTGTCTCCAAGTGTAAATAGATGATATGCTAGAAGCTGCTTAACACACATGGGCAATAGCACCTTTACATAATCTGTCTTAAGCTTCTCTTCTTTGAATTTGAGACCTACTTCACAAAATATAGCTTTTAACATAACTCCTTCTTGGTGTTTCAAGCTTCTTGACCATGGGCAAGAAAAACACGTAATAAAGAGCAAGTGTGGAGTTGTGTTTCTTAAGTAACGGGGCTTCTAAGCTTTTTAGCTCCCTTTGCTGTCTCTTAAAAGATATCTCAGGATTTGTCCTTTTAAGGTCAAGGAGTTCTTTATAAGCTGAATACAGCTGTTGGAAGTCTATTCTTAAATCGACAATTTTCTCACCTATTGTGCACCGTGTCCAGCTCTAATAGGCCAATGCATATGTCTAGTGCCTTCTCCCATTCGAAGAATACTGCTGAGTGTAATGACTAGCTAAGTCGGTGAAATTTCAAGTGTCATACCACGACTCACATCTTTTAGAACACTCAACACTGTTTTTACGCATTCAGCTCCAATGATCTCTGTCAGGGAAGGGCGATCCCACTCCCTGTTCATATTTTTGTGCAAACTTTTAAGCCAGTAGAAATTATTATGTCCCTCCACTGTCATCAAAGTCTGCTCAAGAGGTAACTTGACTGCATACTGCCATGTGACTTGCTTTAGTGACTTTGCCTCTACTACACTCCTTCTTACCTCTTTAACCTGAGGATCAACTGTGTCAATACAATTGAGTAGGTCCTCAAGATCCTTGGGCACTTCTTTTATAGTTCTCTCTTGAGGTTCCTCCAAGATAATTTAGTCTGTTGCGAGGTAGTTTTTTTAGCTTAGTACCTTGCATTCTCTTCATTGTATCTGCTGCCCTCCTAATATCAAACACACAAAGTGGTCCTGGTTCAATTGCCGTAGACTCTGAAACTGATGCAATGCTCGTCCAATTTCTTGGATCCTTCTTAGCTCTTTGTATTGCTATTTTAGGGAATTTGCTTTTACCATATTCAGTCATAGCCTGTAGGATTTCAGGAGAACCCATGGTATAACTTGGATTAATTGTGAGCAACTTTGCCATATCATCTTGTAATTTTTTTAATATTTGGAGTGTAAATAGTGCAGAGCGCAGACTGCCTTAGAGACAGCTGTCCCTCTTGTTCTAAATTTGGAAACAACTCTGATGTATCACTGATACTATAAACTGTATTTTTACCTCAGCTCCTGAGGCTAGAAGCAACTGAGGAGACTGTATGAGCTAGATTTTTGGGATCTCACACTTTGGACATCTTCAAGTGTAGTCATATCAAGACTTGAATGTCTTAGCTGTGGCTGATCAAGTCTAACAACACCCAACAACAATCTTAACTCTTGCAGGTGTTGTTTGGCTTCCTACTTGGAAGTGTTCGGACTGCTTATCAACTTCGAAAGTCTTTCCACATGGGACTCCCAGCCAAAGTGCCTATCAGCTAGCTCCTCAAGCACAGCAATTGAACCTTGATCAAAGTTGTCTAGCTTTTTATTGTGAATATGTACTAAGTAAATGTCTGTCAGCAACTGTCTATCACCACAAGTCAAAATCCCATACAAGTTGATAGATGTAATTGTGGTGTTTGGATAATAAACATCTGCTTTCCAGGCATCAGCATTGCTAGTAATTCCAGCTGAAGCTGAGTATGAACATAGCTGCAAATAAAGCTTTGCTACATATGCTTCAACCCTTCTACAAGGTGAATGCATTTTACTACCCATCTCCATAGGTCTTCCTATAAGAGAAAGACTCATCAGTTTTGTTAATCTCATTTTGTAAATCTGGTTATTGAAGTTCTGTGAGTGTAAGAACATTGCAGGTACCAAGATACATCCCATACTAATTGAAAAGGAAGCAACAAGCCTCTCAAGCCTTTCAGCAGAAGATTGCTCATTGTGCAGTCTTTGTGTAAGCCAACGGGATTTAAATGTTTCAAATGCAGAATCATAAAACCCTTCATAGCATTGAAGTATTGTATGCTGGAGATTTGAGTGTAGTAGTTCCACACAATATCTTATCTTGTCAAAGTTTATTGTACCAGGATTGGATTGTGTGTCAAGACACTTGTAATTTTGAACAGGCTGTATTAGCAGTACTATTAATACAAATGGCATAGCCTGTCCAATGGTACCAGTACATATATTTAAGAAAAAGGGTGAAACAACCTCATTAAAGTCCAGATCAAAGAGTGAGCAGGTTGAGTTGCTTTTCTTATTTGATGCTAGCTTAATTACCATATTTATCGCAGTGTGTGGTACTTTTAAAACTTTAACACCTGCTGATGAAAATTCACTACATGCAGTTAGATATAACATACAGAGTTTACTATGCAGTATTAAATTCTGAAACCAGCCCAACTTCAGCAACAATTTTGTGCAATTAGTTACAATATCAAGGTTAACTACATATGGTGTGCTACTAAACCTTCTAGTTGCCTCATCAAGTACTTCCTTAAACAGTATACAATCAAGGGTGTATGGCTCTATAGTACCCACTGTTGCAAGACCTCTGTCAATGAATGATTGCAAGTAGCATGTGATTTCAGACTTAGTAGATACCCTGAATGAATCATTTAAGGGAGCATTTTCTGTCCTTTCTTCAATTGTCTTCTTAAAGGGGCCCTCCAACAGTATTTGAGCGTCTACTTTTTTTTGCGGTTTCTCCACGCTAGTGGTCCCGGAAACCCAGTGGACAACGAAAGAGTTTAAAAATATTAGCGCATCATATTTTAATTTGACAACTCGGAAACACCTCCTCCGACGGTGGCGCCGCGAGGTGCCGAATGCGCGCGCATAACGGCGCTCCCTTTCACTATACGTCACATTCACTGGGTTTCGTGATTGGCGAGAGCCGTCCCAGAAATTTTGAAGCGGAATAAAGTATATCACACGTTAACCGTCATTATTTCTCTAAAAAGTCGTTTTTATAGAGCTAATAAAGTTGCAAATTAAAGTTCAAAAAGGGCGAAAACAACGCCTCGTCGCTTATGCGCGCCTCCCAGCGGCGGAGTACCTCCTACTCGCCGAGGTGGCTCCGGTGGCGGAGTTGCGGGAGACGAGCCTTCCGCGGCTGTCGAAGCGGACTGAGGCAGAGACGCGTCGCGGCGCTTGCGTGGTGTGTCCTTGTACGGCGCGACGCCCAGCTCCGCACTCCTTTTTAAGAATTCGGCGCTCAAAATCCGATAAGCCCGGTAAATTGATCGATGATGGCAACCCGATTCCAAAGCTACGATGGTTGCAGCGAGGCCTAATGGCCGACCGGGCCGACGGGCTATCAACCAAACTCGCGTCCAACTGGCCAACCGCTTTGCTCCAATCGCTAAACTGTTTCCTTTTACGTCATGAAGCGCAATGTTTTGCTTATTTATAGTTGTTTTCTGAAATATTTAATTTGCTAATAACTCACAAAATATTGCGAATTTCTGTAATATTTTTTTCCCTCGGTGTTCCTGCTTTCATGGAGCTCCGTTTCAGCGCGAACTTCAAACCAGTCAAAAAATTGTTGGTGGGCCCCTTTAAGTGTTCAAAGAACCTCACTAGGTGAGCTGATCAATCTAAGCGACTCCAGTACCTTCATGACCGAGTTGTGTTGTAATTGGCAAACACTATGCTTTTGATCTGCTATCTTCCCAGGCAGACCAAATATGGTAGCACGATGAAACTCTGAGTAATTGTTGAGTTCCTTTGTTTTGAGTTGTTCATTAATTGACTTTTCTAGTAGTGAAATTTTTTCTTTCAATGCCTTAGATTCACATGGTTTCACTTGTAGCCGAGGTAAACATACTTTTTGAGAAAGTTCAGCACTAATAACAGAATTTAAGAACAGTTGACCTTTACTATTTTTAACAGCACTAATGCCATTCAGATCTAGAGTAGCCCTACACAATCTTTCCAGACACCTTTTCATTTTCTTTTGTGCTGGTGTTCTTGCAGGAAATGCTGTGCTCATGAAGATATCTAGCTCTGACCACTCAGTGGATTCAGGATGTAAAAGTGTAGTAAATACAACACTTGTAAGAGGTGGGCTTCTGGTGAGATATAGTGGTAAATGTCCTTGGCAAGGTAGTGCATTGATAACCTTAGAACAGCAAGGTTTGAGTTCTCTACTTGCATTTATCGTGTACACTAATTCCTCAATAAATCCTGGTGTGGTTATCAATTTTGTACCAACCTGCTTAACGCACTCTGAACATGTACGGTTTCTATACTCCTCTACAAGCCAACCACCTAAGACTTTGAGTTTCGTCCGTGGATTATCTAGCAGTTCTTCACAGTTACTGGTATTACCGTACTGTACTATCAAATCATTAGCTGAGCCTTTTAACAACTTTATAACCTTAGCAGCACGTTCTTCACTAATGGCACAACCATTTACCAGACTATCTTCAATACCCTGAACTGCCTCGCTTGGAAGATTGGTCCCGCCAGGCCTTTCTTCTATTTTTAACTTTCTCTCCTGGAAATATTTCTTGACATCTTTCACTGTGGCAGGTGTTTTTACTGTGGAGCCAGCCCTCCGGTTGATACTATATTTGAGAGTTGATAGACCTCCGACAATCCTATCCTTAGTATCTGGTGGAGTGTACTTTGTTAAATGGTAGAATAAAGTCCCAAGACCTTTTTTTAAGTAAAGAGGCATCAGAGGAAGGTATCCACCACTTGTTCACTGATCTAGAAGATATGTCAGTTGCTATGATTAAAGTGGCATTGATGTCCAGCTGCTTAAGTATTTTTGTTTGTTTACCCCACTTGGACATGTCTATCTTCATCTTCTGCTCTGGATCTGTAACATAACCAACTTCAAAAATTAATAATTCATTTTCTTCTTCACTGACCTTTGCAACATTTCCAATAAAAGGTGCCTCATCATCAGCTGTGTGATATGCAATCACCTCTGATTCTCTAACAATTTTTCCAAGCTGACCACTTTCCCCTACAGCAGAGACACATAAGTTCCTAACCACATCTGTATCTGGATAAGTCCTGGAAAACTGTTTCTTGTAGTGAAGATTTTCATCTGGTGCAATTTTATACTGTGAGGGTCCTGGTGAGTGTGTCTGACTTGAATCAATAAGTGTCTGTTGAAGAGGTGCAAGTCAAGCTTGTGACGGATGTCTTTGGGGTATCAGGCTTCTTGATGAACTGCCGCAGTACATGTGGCAATTCATAACCTAAAATACTTCTCCTGTGTAAATAAAAGTCAGGTGTTAATGTTCTGACCTCTGGGTGCTTTGCACTCAGTGCTAAGAATTTATTATGCTGTAGAGGAAAGACAGTCCTCACAATTTCATCTAGATTAGGTTTTAACAACTCAGGACAATCTTCCCGGCCATATTTTTTGGACAAAAACCCTTCATATGCAACACCCTTGATCCTTGTTCTATATTGCCAAGCATCTGAGTAGCTGTTACAATGGATTAGATTGTTGTAAAGCTGCTTGACCTCTTGTCTTACCACATTAGCTGCATAATTAAAGACTCAAATGCAGACCCCACTTGTCTACAGAATTCTACCATTGGCATCAACTCAACACCTTCTAGAACTCAGTGTCCAAATGAAAAGACGGCCTATTTACTGCATTTCCATGACTAATAATAGTCCGGGACTCTTTCACCAACCGTTTATGATCCTCTTTCTCGGACAACACAACCGATGTGGAATTCCATAGAGGTACACAATTATTACATTCTAACACATGTTTTGACATTTCTGAATACTGATCTTTGTTTCTAATACAACGTTTGTGTTCAGTTGAACGATCATTCAAACACCGCTTCGTTTGTCCAATGTAACATAACCCACAGGCAAAAGGAATCTTGTATATTACGGCCGACACACAATCAACATCTTTTTCTCTATGTTTTTTGGCACATCCAGTTCTGGCCGAGTTGAACGGGGTCAACGGTCTTAGTTTGAAATCAGTTTTGAACACAGCGCTAATGAAGTAACGGTTGCCGGCCGATTTTAGATTATGAGAAATATGATCGAAGAAAGGGAGAACAACATGCCTGGCAGACTCACGAACCTTTGGACATTTCTCTCTCATATTAAGGGGACACACCCCCTAGGGGGGTCGACTTTTGAACCCTTGTCTTAAAATGAATGAAATTTACAGGGTAGGCTGGTGGTCATGCTAGAGGGTGTATAACAAAATTTCAGGTCTGTCGGTTAAATAAGAAGGAAATTAGAGTAGCTTCTATCAGCAACACGCCTACATTGTTTAGTTAATCTATCGTCAGAAAACTATCACAATATTCAAGATTTTTATTCGCCATATATGTAGCAGAATGCCTAGAGGGTGCGGCTATGGAACGTTTTTTCTAAGAAGTTATTTATTTCTATAAATTTTCTCTTCTGCAAAATTGGTCAACTTTTTGGTCTTCTGTGTCTTCGACAAAATGTCAACATTTTTTATAAAAGACATTCGTAAAGTGACAAAAAAGTTCCATAGCCGCATTCCTTATTAAATTTCAGTCAAGAAAAGGGAAGAATGAGCCTTCCCTGTTTTGTCATTATCAAACGATAGATTGACTAAAATGGAATTTATACCAAAAAGTGGAATGGAGAAAAATGCGTTCAAAGTGCTCCAAACCCTACCTTTTCTTTAGCTTTGCTGGACAGAAAATAATTTATAAAAAAATAACTATGCAGTGAAAATTAATTAAACTTTTTGGGAATACTCTCTAGATGTTGGTGGATGTAAATATGTCATTTTTCAAAATCAACTTTTTTTGCAGAAATTTTTTTTTCTGGGCAGTGTCTCCCCTTAACCCTGTACAACAACTGTCTGAACACATAATACTCGGGAAAACCTGCCACGCTGAAACGGTTAAAAAGGCGTTGGAGCGCAGAACCAATAGAGTGCGAACAAGATTTTCTAAGTGCACTATCTACTAAATTCCTGACTATGTAAGCCTTGATATTTTTCGAGTGGCAACTTTTGAAAGGCAGGAGCGGTTTGACTTCCGTTTTGCCATACTGCGAACACAAACTGGAGGGAGTTCTAGCTGGATATCTTAAAACTGCAGGCAGTCATTTACAGGTCTTTCTACTGAGAATTGTAGCTCTGGCGCACTCTCATAGACAAAGTTTTCTACCAACGCTGACAGTGAAGAATCGGTAGTGCAAACCAGGATATCGTCTACATAACGCCGTAAGAGGATGACACCTGGAGAACAACTTTGAATGAGACCAATTAGATGCTTATCCAAAAAGCTAAGGTAAATCTCCGAGAGGACCGGGGCTACGGCCGAACCAATGCATATGCCTTGTTTTTGAATGAAATCTTGATCATCATACTTTACCACCGTTGTCTGGAGGTACAATTCTAAAATTCTAAGGACATTCTGTACCGAAATTCCAGACTCTGATTGAAACCTTACGAGGTTGTTTTCCAAAAAAAATTACTAACTTGGTTGAAAAGAGTTTTGGGATCTAGCGAATAATAAAGGTCCTTTATATCTATCGAAAACACCGAACAAGGTCTCCCATGAAGGGGCTGCTACTCCGTAACCAAGTCATCTAAATAACGTAGTGACAATGGACTTCTAACTTCCAAGACCGACAAAGCACTCTGAAGGAAAGAAGAGACCAATTTTTGCCAGGTGCCATTTTCGTTGACCACTACCCGGAAGGGAAGGTCTACCTTGTGGTCTTTTAGGAAAAACTTAATCCCATACTTGTCACTGGAAGTGCTGTTTAATCTGGATACCTGCGACAGAAATTCGCAGTCCTTCAACACGCTGACTATTTCACTTTTTATCTTTTCTAGGTTTCCGTCGAATCGCTTAAACGCACCCATGACGGCTACGTCAGACTTCTTCTGAAACTCATTCATCGGCAACACAGCAAATTTTCCTGATTTGTCAGTTTCGAGAAGCATAATGCTTTTTTTCTGTTAATTATCTTTTTACTGATGTGATCTTCCTGAAACCTTTCTGGTCAATCCTAAACGAGGAATCCACCAGGGAAGACATCCTTTTCAACGTTGACGAAACCAAAGCTGTCTTCCCCTTGGGGTCTGGTACTGAATTTGATAAACAATGAGTGTCCTCCCTCTCTCGTGCGTTCGGGAAAAAGAAGTTCAACCTCCCCTTTTTCCTTCCTTTTGGTTTTCGGGGCACTTGTACCCTATAAAACCACAATATTCTGTCCAATGAATTTCAGCTGTGTTTGAGACTTTGTGTTGTGTTGTCCTTTCTTTCCCCCCAGTCTCGGGGTTTTGTCTAAAATGCAGATGTTATTCTCTTGAAGCCTGTCAGTGGCATCGCCGAGTGGCTTGAGCAGGCCTTGAAGCTCAGCCAGGCATGACTGGGTGAGCTTTAGATAAATTATGATAAATATGTGCCTTACTCTTCAGCTGGGTAGTGTTTTTATCTGGATGTAGCACATAATAATGCAAATAACTTCAGGATATGGGATGACTTAGCACCAGTCCAGTGTGCCTTTATTTGTCAAGTGCTACCTGAATAACCTTGGGCTGGATGTTCATGTTCACACTATACTTGACGACAGCTTCATGCGCCAGCAGGCTGGCCATTTGCCTGTGAGGGCCCTGCGGCACCTGCCGGAGCGCATTGGCAACCATGACGCCGAAGTCGTCACATTCGTCACTTTGCTTGGTTGCCTCGACGGTCTTACTCAATACCTCTGTCGGTGACTCAAGAAGCAGTCTCTTTTCAGCGGCACAGTCATCTGGCTGCTTTGTTTTTGCAGGCCAACTTGGGCGTCCACTGGAGCTCCTGGCACCGCTTGGGCTAGCTCCGTTGCTTGAGCCTCTATGGCGGCTGCTAGGGGCATTGCCTAGGCTGGGCGCTTAGCTGCAGCTGCTCAGCTCATCCTCCAAATCGAGGCTTGAGGGATCTACAGGATCGCTTCTTCCAAGTGCCCCCAAGGGCTGTTGTCAGCTCCTACTTGAAAGCTTGGGCTGTCCTGCGAGCATGGTTCAGCCTGCAAGTGTGAAAGTGCTCGTATAGATGACATAATTTTCTTTATTTGCAACAAATAAAAACACACAGCGTATAGTGTTGTTTGTTGGCTCCTAATTTTCTTCCCATGAAACCATTTTTACGAGAGATCAGAATGGTCTTACGGGGCATAAAACCGACAATTCGTCCTTGTTGAAAAATGTCATCGGCCTTATGGCATTGAGCTATTTGTGATGTCCGTCAATTATGATTGCATTATAATGAAGTGCAGTACTCATCACAGCTAAACATTGCACTTTTTACATTGCTTACTCACAGATATTAGCAAAAAACCTCCGTTTTGCCAGAGATGAAAGACGTGATAATTAAGCATCCGACAATTGTCACGCTGTGTGGATATTTTGTTTACGTATCTATGCAATTTTACAATGCCTCGTCTCAGGCATTGCAAATAAAACAATGAAGCGTGCCCACCAACTCGCTGTACTTCTCATGAAACCGAGGTGTCCAGTCTGTTGGCATTTTCCAACGGAATCTCCACACCTAGCATCGGTGATTTCATATTTGCTTCTCAAATCTCCACTGTTGGGCTATTAAATGGTCATTTGGTGGCTGTGTTAACGTGTAATCTTTGCCTACAAATGTAATTGAGACTACCAATCATTGTCAGTTATGGAGTGAGAAAAATGTTACTGTGGTTACAGCTACTTTTTGTCACTTACATTTGGGGGTCCATGTTTGACTGGCTTTGATGTTGGGGCACGCAGATTGAAGGAACAGGAGGTTCACACAGTGGCCCCATCTGGGCATGTACACGTCGTCGGGACTTGTTCCAGATTTGTTGCTGCCCTTTACCTTCCGCATCTCCCGCTGAAATTGCGAGCGCAGGTTCGAGAACCTGGCTTTCACCGCTGCCCCTGCATGAACCACAAACAATTATAAGTTACAAAGAAATCTGCAGGGCCATCGGGCACACAAGCATGTTATCTGTGGCTAGTACACTGCCTTTCTGTACCCGACGCTATCGCATGTCAGTAAGGTTTACATGACGTACAATTGTGACCTTGTTCCAGAGGCGAGATAGTAGTTGGATAAGCAGATTTCACCAGGAGAAAACAAAAAATTTGCTTTACGTACAGTTCAAAAGATGAGACTGTCATTCTCACACACCTAACAGTGCACACAAATGTTGCATGTGTATTTCTCGAAGCTGACGAGCAGGAGTTACGTAGGCCGCGCGAATTGGGTACAAATACGGATGTGCCAAAGCAGCTGAATATGTGCCGCTTATAATGAGCTAAAGCAAGCTAAGCTCAGGTTTTTAGAGCACAGGTCTGCTGAATTTACGCAAAAATGACAGCGCGAATTCAACACTCCGGGTCCCTCGTTTTTTATGCATACCTGTACAACCGGGCCCCAGCACACTCGCGATGTCTTCGTAGGCTTTATCTTTCAGGTCCCATCGGTGATAGCACGCGTCCTAGCTTCATATGCCACGGGTAGCGGTGTTCTTCTATCATCCCGATCATTTCGGTCTCGTCAGCTTGCGAGAGTGACACGGCTGGGATGGTCGACGGCATCGTGAAGAAGCTCGAAAGTCTGCGCAAATTGGCTCTACAAAGCAAGTGAAAGAGGCATGGGCTAATGCAGTATCGATTGAGCTTCAATTTGAAAGTTTACAGCCCGCATAATTAAATATTGGGAAGATATCGCACGTCTCAGCCCTGAAAAAGCACATGATGTTGTGCTGCCGGCGCGAAAATTCGGCCACCCGCCGACCTGGGGAACATGCGTCGTCCAACACAATTCTCTGCTTGTTTCCGTTGCTAAAGCTCTCACACCGAAGCACCATTGTCGCTGTCGTCCGCCATGTTTCTCTGTTTCCGCAATGTGACAGGACTGCCAGGCAACGGGGAACGCTGAACAAGTTGACCGACTGTTCATGAACTTGTTGTGTTGCTGTTTCCGTTGTGTTTCCTTAATGTGACAACGCCTTAAGAATTCCAAAGCAAAGTCTCCTGCACTTTAGTGTGCAACGAACTGTAGGGCACAAGAAATGGTGCCGCATGGTCAGTCAAATATTTTGTAATCGGGGGGTAATCTTTACCACATTACGTTGTAAAAGCCTGCATTCAATAAATGCCCTATATATGCTGCTTATTAAATTCTCCAGGATATCCTAATATATTTATTGTGTTTTAAATTTTATAGACCTACAGACATGCAGTATAAACTCATCATAACAGACCTTAAAAGTGATGAAGGTTTTGGTCTGTTGTAAATGGAGTACGCAGAATGCACATAATCATACTACCAGTACAGACTTTATGGTTGATTATGACTGGAGTCTGTTCTAACCAGTGAGACTGACAAGATGTGAATGGGCATTAAAAACAAACAGATTAATTGAAACTTCTTAACTTTGAAACATAGTGATCTTTGATTGGACTGTACTGCTTGTCATCTCTGTATGCTTTGGGTCATACGAGTATTTCAAGGCGCCGATTGTGAAGACAGCAGTTTGCAAAATGGATGCCATTGCTACAGTACCGAAGCTATGTAATGTTCAAAAGATTACTGCTGTCGAAGAGCCCAATATACTGCAATGGTGAACTACTTACAATCTCTCCAATATAGTCTATTATAGCTGAATGTATGTTATAACGGGATCTTTATTAAGCGTGAACATGACAAAATGACATAGCTAGGAAGATCTACCAAACTCCACAAATCGGTATGGTACTGTCGAGACCGGTTATAACGAAGTCAACGGAAATCGGAAACCCCTTCTCTATATCCACTATTTCGTTATAACCGACTTCAGTTATAACGAAGTGCAAAAGGGAATGGGAAATCGTGATCGCTCCGCTGTAGCCGCTATTTCGTTATAACCGACTTCGTTATAACCCTGAATGTCTGCTGTAACTAGGACTGTTGTAACGAGGTTATACAGTATACTGTATATGCCAACTCTTGTTGAGCATCAGTATGTGTTAAATTGCATTTTGCAGACACCTCCATAAAACATATTGAACAAGTTAGTGCCCCATATTTAAAAGTGGACAAGTGACTAAACACTAAGGTATATGTAGGGAATCTGTGAGCAAACACATTTTTAGACATTCTAAACCTACATGCCTGGGGGAGCCACTTCAGTGCTGCTAAGACAGAGTTCCACCACATTCCAGTTGCTGAGACCAGGTCCCTTTTGCGTATCTCCTTGAGACACTGTCTCCTCAAGGGGGACCTTGTGAGGAGGTTGTCCACTCGGTTTACTACTTCGAGGACCTCCTTGGAGGCTTGGTCTTTTCTGAGTGCGCCTTTTACTGCCAGCTGCAGAGTTCGTGCAGCGCACGTAATCCGGTGGCACGGGCTGAGTGCTTTAGAAAGATCAGTCTCCTCGGCGGAGCAGTCTTCAGGGCTGGCATCTTCACAATTGGCCAGTTGCGGTATCGGCGCCGACCCACTGGTCTTCCGTGAGCATCGACATATTGAATGTCTTACTCATGTTGGATGCGTTGTCACGTACAGCGCATCCGGTTTAAGGCAGCTTAATGCTGCGCTCCAAAAGCTCTTGTTCAAAGGCCTTCCGAATATGATCACCGGCGTGATGACACGGGAAATGCTTAAATGCGACCGTATGGGTGTTCAGCCTCCTGTTCGAAATGAACTTAACTTTGATTCCAATTATAAAGTCCTTTGACCTGCTGGACCATATGTAAAGTAAAGTGGTTAGTTGGGCGAGTTGGTAATGATTGAACATGGTTAAAATTGCGCACAAACAGAAAGGAAACAGAAAAATTGCGCTTGTCTCTTCTCTCTTCCCTCTTTACTGTTCCTTTCTGTTTGTGCGCAATTTTAACCATGTTGGACCATATGTCTCTGATGAAATGCAGCAAAGGAACTGGGCACTGTGCGAGATTAGCTGCCAGCGATGAAATGGTTCACTTGGTACGATCTTCAAGAATTTTTTCAGTGGTCTGTGGAGACATCACATTCACCTCGGGATTCAGAAAGTTCACAAGGCGCTTGAATCCAAGTTTCTTGGTAAACAAAGGAGGAAGGCCGTCGACGGCGATTGTCTCTACCAGATATCTATTGAATGCAGACTTGTACGTAACTTAAATACTCAACTCAAGTTACTGTATTTTATATACTTTTGTGAGTAACTCGGTATCTTGCAAATACTTTCAAACGTCAGTATTTAGTATTCTAACTTAAATACTTTTTCAAGTAACTTGTACTCATTTTAAAGTTACTTTTAAGTTACTTTCTATTTTTTATTTCCTTTTGAGGTGTGAAGCTTGGAAAATATTGAACTCCAGTTATTTTGGCTAGGCGCCCTGCCATTGCAGATACATTTCGTGCCATGTAATACAGTGCACTTCCGTGCTTCTGCTGAAAGAGGTGACACGGAGAAGTAGCTGTCGCAGCCTCAAGCCGAGCGGACGCGTGTCGTGTCTTTTAACTGGGCAAAATGTCAAAGCACATTTTCTTACAATTTGTTTGTGGCCAAGCCCAAGAGCAACAGAGATTCCGAAGCGGAAGGGCATGCGGGTGAAAGCATAAGATGTGTACAAGGCTACAAGCCAGAGGGAAAGGACTTGTGTGGGAAAGAGTGTGGGTTCTACAAGTGTCTGGTAAGAGTCTACAGTAAACCGGAGTTTATTTTTCTATGTTATGAAGTGAAAGCATGTAAAAGAAAGCCTTCCAGCTTCAGAAATGCCTTTGCATCCGCACGCAGTCGCACATACCGCTCGTTCGTTTCACTAGGCTCTCTTCGCACACAAGACTCGTAAGACGCGACTACACCGCTCCAATCCGGTGGCCCATCGCTCGAGTGCGTACGCAGCATTAGCAAGTTTTAGTAGACCGTGTTTCCCTCTCCGCTAACCCTCCACTACGAAGAAACCGCCACTGCGCCTGCGTGCCGATGGCCTTGGTAGCTAGTTCCAGGTAGCCGAGGGGCTTAGCGGAGGGGGAAACACGGTCTACTAAAACTCGCTATTGTCTTCAATAGCATGAATGACCGCCGGCGCCCACCACGATGGCGCACGCTCTCCCCTAGCCTGGACTCCCCGACTGCACGGCACCGCCAGTGCACTGACAGGGACGCGGAAATGAACACCTGACACAAGGGGAGCGTCGGAGGCGAGCCTCTGTGTAGAAACTCCGTCCGCAGGCGAACGGGCCCCGCGCTGCCCTCGCCTATGTCCTCGCCATAGCAAGGGTATAAAAGAAAAACATTTTTATTTTTGTTTCATTCGTAGTTACTTGGGACCTCTTAGAAGCCTGACTGGCAGCCAAAGTCTAGCTAAGAGATTTCCAGGAGATTCCATAGTAGCTGGGAGGAAGAATTCTTTCTGACTTCGATTGTGCTTGACAATGAATTGCAGAAAAAATTGTAACTTGAGAGCATCTTTAAAGTAAGCAGTTACTTTTTGGAGTAATTTGTACTTTACTCAATTTCTTTACAAATTTGAGTATTTAGTACTCTACTTAGTACTATTTTTCGTGGTACTCAGTAACTTAACTTAAATACTTTTAGTGAGTATCTTGAACAAGCCTGATTGAATGCCTTCCGACAACTGTTGAATGGTGCCAGCTTCTTTTGACTTGTTGATGTGAAGACCCTTGTGGGTCTAGCTTTGCCACAGAGAGATCGTCTTGGGTCTCCTGTTGAAGGAGAGCACCATGGCTACCGATGAAACCGCAAAATTTATGCATACGAAACACTTGCAAGATACTAAAATTGTCCGTTAAACTGTTCGTTGGATTGATTCTAAAGTTTACGAGTCACTTGGCACACTCGTTACGCAAATTCTGGACTTCTTGTGCTTGGGTCTTTTGGTGACATCGGAATCCAGTTGACAGGCGATTAGGCTGTCGAAGTTCCGGGAGTTGATAGCCCTGCTGAAGTCCCGCCATCCGCTCTTGATGCCCTCCGTCTCTGCTGCCTGCTGTGTCAGCTGTGCCATTCGCAACGTTTTCAGAACTCCAGTGCTTGGCCACTTGCTACCCCTTGTTGTTTATTTTGTCCGAACTGTCCACCTGCATGGTGAAGGGCTGATGGCCGGCACTTTGTCGGAGATAGCGCGTCGCCCTTGTCTCCACCTTTGTCCACGGCTGTAAACACGTCCATCTCAGTGTTTTTGAGTTTTCGCGCGCATTGTTACGACCCAGAAAGTCAAAGGCTTTAGTAGAATCAACGAACACTCCTACGACCCTTCTTTTTTGCCTTAAAAGGTTGTAATGTTTTTTTTTTTTTTTTTTTCTGGGCTAAGAGGGCTAATTTCATTGATTGTTTCTTTCTAAAACGAAACTGGGAAGATGAGAGTAAACCGTGCCTATTTGCGAATTGTACTAGACAGGACGGTGTTACTTTTTCGGAGCCTTTAAAATAAGGGCAGTATTAAAATCGATCGATAATTGCTTAACATATTTTTATATCCCTTCTCATGAAAAACACATAGTTTCGCTACCTGCATCGCTGTAGGAAACACTCGAGACAAAAACCAAGGATTAAATACCTAGGCTATGTATGGCACCATTATATCAATACAGAACTTCAATGAACATATTGTATATAATCGCAATCGCAGCAAGAGTTGTTTTTTAATTGCTTCCACGTAGAAAATACCTCATCATCTCTGCAAGGTTCAGGGAGCATCGAAGGACTATTGCTGCCTCCAATCTATTTGCAAAAATCAGTATTAATGTTTGTAGTAGATAAATTCGCAAAATGTTCGCCTGAAGCATTAGCTACGGGGGGTTCTGTTGAGATTCGCGATTCGGCCGTGTGTCGATTGCGTATAAATATACAATATTTAGGGTTTGTAGCAGTCTGCACTCGCTTATCTATTTTTACTCTGTGCGATAAATTGTAGCAAAACGATAGGACCGTGTGTTTCGCATATTCGGAAGTTGAACAGCGCGCCAGAATCAAGCAAAAGGACAGAAGTTTCGTTCGCTCCGCACCGGCCACGTGCCTCTCGCCAAGTATATTGAATATTCGAGAAACCCTATACGGTACGATTCGATTTGCGAATTGAATTATTCCGGAGTGTATTGTTTGATTTGTATTCCAGTATTGGACTACTATTCGCACACCTTTCGATGCTCCGCGACGAAACAACCGCAGCGGCTCGTGTGTCTGTGCGTGTGTGTGGGGTTGTGGACGAACTTGACGTGCGAACGTCGTGGTGGCATCTCATTTGAACATTCCTCAAATCTCCCTTCACTTTTCAACCCGCTTTGTTTCAACCCATCCTCAAAACAGTGTTTGCATTTAAACTTGGACATTGGAACTATGATGGTTGGGAAACAGCTTCAACAATAAACACTTACGCAGAAACAGGTCAAGGACAAACACAAAGCTGTTTGTTCTTGTTGTGTCATTGGAACTCTTTACATTTCAAAATATTCTAAGAACACGTGTTTTATTTTTTGTCAATTTATAAAGCATCGCATCTCAATGCGGCGCATGATCAGTGAGCCTTTCTTTCAATTTTTTATTTATAAGTACAACTTCTGAATAATATGCACAAGACGTGAACTACAATTCCGTAAACTTTATTGCCTATATTTTTTTAAACATTTAATAAAGCCGCTGAACACAATCACAGAGTATTCAAAGGCCATATAATGCCTTCTGTATGCTTGGGAGAAGAGCGTGTTGGTTCAAGTGATCGACGAAGAAAGAATAAACAGTTAACACTGGGACAGCACGACCACTTCTTTCATGCCTTAGCTTTGCTTAACGTTCGTAAACTGGCACTTTAGCTTACAGAGATTTTTGAACTTGTGTACCCACTCCTGGCCTCCTGGCATGCGCGGAACCTTCTCTTGCCATCTGTTGAAGATAGATTCTTGTCAGGGCGTCATACTTCTTATGAGGTCGAATGAATGTTGGGATGTGCCCTTCTAGACGTGGCATTAATTTTTCTGTGCCGCGATTTTGCATTGTTGTTGTTGTTTGTTGTGGACCTCCGTTTCCATTCTGGTTTCATTGTTGCAGCAAAAAGTTGCGGTTCACCCATGCGCCGTCGACGTAATCGAGTACAACGATAACGCTGGAGATACCGAGAGAAGTGCCCTCCTGACGCAAGAACGTCCAGGGTGAACCTCACTCAAAGGAGGGAATGCCAGCGTCACCAATTTTCTGATCAGTGACCTTATCGCGCCACTCTGGGCGGGTCTGCAGACCAGCTCAACCGCCCCCATGCATTTCGTGGAATGAAATTGACATTCTCGATGAGCAGCCGCTTGACGCTACTTGCAGTCTTGCAATCAAAGCCTGCTCGAAATCGGTCACAAATTTGTCACGATTTGGGTAGGCAATGCCCACCCTAGAAAAAGCGTTCCTGAGATTTTAAAATGCCCGCACGTATATAGGCGTCACTCAATCTTTCCGGCAGCAGAAAATACACTGCCGGCGAGTGCAAACCGTCCTTCGTGACGTGAATAGTTAGAAGCTGGTAAAATATTTGAGGTACCACAAACATGTGCCGCCGCAAAGATTAACTGCGCTAAAGACAGGCCCAGCATAGTCTTACGAGAAGCGAACCCTAAGATACGAGAGCTGGGAACAGCACTGTATCATCAATGGCAAAAAACGGAATGACCGTCTTCAGTTCGCTGATAGAGAGGATTCAGCTGTGCTGTGCTAGTAGTTGATATGTTGAAAGATTATGGTGTTTTAATGAATATTTATAAGCTCAAAGGCGAAATGCGCTTGAGTTGGACAGAATATGTTGTATTGCGGAAGTTCGAACATCGAATGTTTATTTGAGTCTGGTTAAAATGAAAGATCTATTTTGAGAAAGGTTAAAACGAGGTTTGGAGAGGGGGTTAAAATGAGAAAACTATGTTTTAGTAATGGTCAAAATGAGAATAGTCGTTTTCAGAAGGGTCACAATGAAAAAGTTTTTTTTGAGAAAGGAAGAAAAGCGAAAGTTGTTTTCCGTCGGGTTAAAATAAAAAGGTATAAACGAGAAGGTACAAATGGCCTCTTGGGTTCAAAAGACAACCACCCTCTACGACGTAGAACTATTCCAAAGGCCACCTCAAGACGCTCGTGCGGATGCGCTGAGATGGGCTGTCTCTGTGTTTGCGCGGAGGAGCCTGGCTGGGGGTCGGGGATGACGCGCTTCTGGGAATGTGGCGCGGGTGGCTGTGCCGTTACAGGAACCCACGGAAGAAACCCCCGGGGTGTGGCGGCCGAAAGTTTGGTGCTCTGGTTTATGTTAGACGCATGATCGGTTTGTCGTCGGTGTCGTTGCACGTACGGTCGACCACTTTGCCTTCTCCCTGGTTCCGCAGTTATGTGCCCCTTTCCATCTACTTCCCTTTTTCTGTTCTTTCCCAACCGAGGTTCTTGTGGGCTCAGTTCTGTTGAATTCTAATAAATGTAGCTTTGAATGAAAGCTTGTAAATGTGTGTGTGTGTGTCCCCTATTTGTTTCTTATTTTCTTGTTAACTATTAATTCAACGTGCTCGTCGAACCTATCCCAGGCAGCACACAATATTGGAGCGATATTCGTCTCGGGTCGGGAAAGTCGTGCGAGTATTGCCGATTTTTCTGTTGTATCGGGAAAATTGTGCCGGTGCCAATTTGATTCTGCCGATGTCGACAGAATATCTGTTATATTGCGGCGACGCAACCATGATATATATGGTACACGAACCGTGTACCATATTTGTACCACGAACCGAATATTCGGTTCGTGTGCCACGAACCGAATATTTTTTTGTTTTTTCCCCCAAAAAAGATAACTTGGAAGGGGAGAGGAGAGAGACGGGACGACACGAGTGAAAGAGGAGGCATAATAAGACGGAGAGTGAACCCAACCTTTTTACGTCAACCTCACGTGACCAGACTCGCTGGCGCCCTGGAAAGCAAACTTGGAAAGGGAGAGGGAGAGAGACAGTTGTGACGTACCAGGCTTTGGTTAATCCTTCGAAATAGGGCGCTCGGGCCCAACGCAAGATCCGGCTAGGTGCGAGCGAGCGGGCGTGCGGGTGTGTGTGCGTGTTTCAAGAAGCGAGAGGCAACGGGCGGGGACTCCTGGCAATCGCGCCGTGCTTCGAAAAAGGCCCCCCCCCCCCCCATTTTGGACGTGACAATCTGCTGGGCTGCTCCCCTTCACCACGAGCAAGAAAAGGACCACGTTGCCCAAGCAAACGGAAACAGAAACAGGCGAGGGACATCCCAGCAGAGCGTCCGACTGGAAAGATCTCAAGTTCTCACCTTTTCTGCGGGGGAAATGGATGACCCCGGAGGGGAACAAAAAGGAAGGAAGAACGGTTCCAGGGGCTGGGCGTACGGGACGGTGCGGAGACCAGGAGGCAGATTTTTCCTCGGACGGGACGGCCTGGAGGCAGCGAGAGGATAATTTCCAACGCCGTGGGAACTCGATGCGGCTTCTCCGAGACGACTAGATCTGCGAGTGCTTGCCGAATAGTTTTTTTTTTTCGCTTGTTACTACGCTGTTTACGTGGATTCGCGGAACAAGTCCTGCTACGGTTTGAGTGACATGTGTGGCAACTAGTCAACGATGACACTGGTCATTATCGATAGACCCCTCTCTCGACCCCCGCAGGGGGCACCTGTGAAAGCAGGTGTTTGGAGAGTGGCGTCTCCACGGACCCCGAGCCCCGCAGGGGGCGCCTGCACCCTAGGTGCTAGGTGCTTGGTGAGTAGCGTCACCACGGACCCCAGCCGCGTGGGCCACCATACCCGCACGCAGGGGGCACCTACTTTAGTAGGTGCTTGGTGAGTGGCGTCACTACGAACCCCGAGCCATGTGGGTTCGCCCACCCACGTCTGACTGTGCGTGGCTTAACCCGTGTCCGAGGAAAGGGAGACCCTGGTGGTTGAGCTGCGCCCGGGGTATGTTTGGACCCTTCGGGGCCCCCCGGGCGAGGCAATACACCGATTCGGCCCCTGCTTCTCGTAGACGGGTGTCCTGGCTTGGTCTAACCAGGATGATTCAGTCAGTCGCCTCTTCTACCCTCTTCTTTCTTTCACTTTTCCTCCCACCTCTTTCTCTTTTCTTCTACACCCTCTTCCTTCCTTTTTTCACCTTCTTAGGCGGCAAGGGCCAACCTTGAGTGGAAACAGGCCCTGTCCCTGCAACCACACTAGGGTATAGTGCCCGGGCAGCACTGGTAGAGTAATTGTGTCAGCCAAGCCTTTCTTGCTATGGCACATTACCTACCCCCTTGTTGGGCTCCGTGGTGGGCGGTGCATCCGGGCACTGAATTTCCTTCCCATCTGCATGGGTTCCAAAACTAAACTACCTGATCGGGCCCTGAAAAGGACCCGCACCGAAGCACTACCAACGTTTCTCTCGACGGACAATGTAAATGACCATTTTATAAGATTTTTTGTTCTCCACTCTGAAGATGCATCGAAACCACTTTCGAAAATGTCTCCGTTCCTTGTTGCCAAAGTGCTTCAAGGCACGCTAGGAGCGAAGTATAACGCCAAAAAGCTTTTCTCAGGCGACCTTCTTGTGGAGGTTTTCGAGAAATACCAAGCTGCCGCTTTAATGAATCTCCAAACGATCCAAGATCTGATAGTGACAGTGTCCGCTCATCGAACACTGAACACCATCCGCGGCGTGATCTCAGAAGACGATTTGATCGACAGTACCGAGGCAGAAATTGGAGAAGGCCTGCAATCCCAAGGAGTTGTTGCTGCAAAGCGCATCACAATCCGACGAGATGGTGAGGAACGACCCACAAAACATGTCGTTTTGACCTTCGAGAGGCACACTTTGCCTCCGTCTATTAAGGCAGGCTACATTAATTGCAAGGTGCGACCTTACGTCCCGACTCCACTCCGCTGCTTTCGGTGCCAGCGGTACGGTCACGGATCACGCACTTGCCGCGGTCGTGAGACATGCGCCAGGTGTGGTGGCAGGGACCATACCGCTGATGGCTGCAAAGCTGAAAACAAATGTGCCAATTGCAGTGGCAACCATCCTGCCTGTTCTAGATCATGTGAGCACTTCAAAAAAGAAAAAGAAATTCTTGCACTCAAAGTTAAAGAGAACATAACCTACCTAGATGCAAAGCGTCGCCTTTCCGCTTTCCAGAGGGGTTCTTTTGCCGAGGCGGTGTCCAGTAGAGGACCTGCACCGTCCAAGGTATCGGTGGCAACCCAGGTATCTCTTGGAACCCTGGGAAACCACTCAAGTCCTCTACGCCCAGGTTGAAGCTTGCTCTTCCTGGGCATTCCCTTTCGGCTGCCAAGGCAGCCGAGGGGAATGCCCAGGAAGATGTTCCAAAGACTCGGGTGCCGCCAAGGCAATGGAGGTTACTCCATTGCCCACACCTCGCAGGTCGTCCTCGGAAGAGAGAGAGCGAGCTTCTCGCTCATCCTCTCAGAAGAGGACTTCCTCACCCAAGAAGCCTTCAGCTTCAGGGGGGAGCATACCAGCTAACTCCGAGTGTCAGAACAGGCAGGCACTGCCTGTCCGTGGTTCGAGGACTTCCTCTGGTGAGCAGCGGCATTCCCGCCAAAACTCGCTGGAGAGGTCCTCCTCATTCAAAGGGCAGCATCGGGCTGCCCCTCCAGGATCTCAGGGGCAAGACCAGAGGGACTCGGGCAATATCACGCCCAGTATCTCCCCTGCCTCTTCAGTGGGGGGCGGTCGTGGACGGGTTATCCACCCCGTGCTGCGGACCTACCCAAACCTCCAGGAAAAGTCTCGTCCGAGGAGGTAGAGGCGATGGACGAAACTACTGATCCGCCTACTCCTGCGTCTGACCACGAAGACATGGAGTGGCAAACCCCAAACCGTAAATCGAAAGGGAAGAAACCTGTGACTGCTCCCAAATAGATTAGATCAATTTACCTCTGTAATCGCGAGCATTAATTTTCCTTTTCTCTCTCCCTTTTTATTAATTTATTCGTGTACTTTGTTACCTAAATGAGAAGCTTGCATTTTATGCAATGGAACTGTCGAGGTCATTTACCCAACATCGGTGATGTTAATTATTTAATGGATGAGCTTCGGCCTATTGCCCTCTCTTTACAAGAAACTCATCTTCAAACACATCATACACAAATTTTGCGACGTCATCAAGTGTTCCGGAAAGATCGCCTTTTGCGCAAAGAGCGCAAAGATCGGAGGTTCCTCTCTGCACTCCGCTCGAAGCTGTAGCGGTACGCCTTCTTTTAGACCGCCTCATAACAATTGTGTCCATTTATTTGCCACCAAACGTTCCATTGCAACTTCACGAACTCCAAGGGCTTGTAGGGCAACTTCCTCAACCCTTCTTAATTTTAGGAGATTTTAATGCCCATCACCCCATGTGGGGCAGTACTCGCCTCGATTCTCGAGGCCGAATAATTGAGCGGTTTTTACTATCATCTAACTTGTGTATTTTTAACCGGAGAGAACCTACTTTTTTAGTTCTGCTCACAACTCATTTACATCTATTGACCTTTCTATTACTTCACCTTCATTACTTCCATGTTTTTCATGGAAGGTTTTTAATAATCCTTTTGGGAGCGATCACTTCCCTATTGTTTTAGAGAGTACTGGCTCTCTTCCGACTCTTTTAACACGAATGCCCCGATGGAAACTAGACAAGGCAGATTGGTCCATTTTTCAATTAGAGGCACTGATTGATTCTTCTATAATCTCAAACATGAACCCAGATGGAGCAACACTGTATGTCACAGAGGTTATAATAAGTGCTGCCACACGAAGTATTCCTCAAACGTCTGGTCGTCTTCCTAAGAGATGCAAGCCATGGTGGAATGATGACTGTAAAACAACACGAAAGTCTCAGAACATGTTTCATATTTTGTAGGTATCCAACGTCTAGCAACTTACTTGAGTTTAAGAAAAATGAGCTAAAGCTCGCTGGACAAAACGCCAGGCGAAGGGAAGCTCCTGGAGAAAGTATTTGACGTCCCTGAGTAGTTTTGTATCTACAAAAGTAGCGTGGGATCGGCTTAGAAGGGTTAGGGGTGATTACTTACCCTTCAGAATTCCCCTCTTCCCTGCATCATCTTCAACGTCTCTAAAAGATCAAGCGAATGTTCTTGGGAAGCATTTTCAGGACGTTTCTAGTTTACACAACTGCAGTGAAGCCTTTAAAAAGTTCAGTTCAACAACAGAGAAACAGCCGATCATTCTGTCTGGTGCTTGTGACGCTCCGTACAACAGGCCTTTTACACTCTATGAGCTCGAAGTGGCTCTCAGGGTAAAGAAACAGTCTGCTCCTGGACCGGACAATATTCATTATGAGATGCTAAGGCACCTGTCCCCCGAGCCTCTAGGCAGCTTGTTGACCTTTTATAACTCATTGTGGCACTGCTCTGCATTCCCCGAGATTTGGAAAAGAGCTCATGTAATCGCTCTTCTGAAGCCTGGCAAAGAATCTTCTCAACCAACTAGCTACCGACCCATTGCGCTCACAAGCTGCTTGGGAAAAACTTATGAAAGAATGATTAACCGACGTCTCCTTCATTTCTTGGAGACTGAGAATGTGTTTGATATTAATCAGTGCGGTTTTCGAGCTGGTCGTTCCACCCTGGACCACTTAGTTCGCCTTGAAACCTTTATTCGGGAGGCATTTGTACACCGCCAGTTTTGTCTCTCTGTGTTCTTTGATCTGCAAAAGGCGTACGATACGACGTGACGCTATGGGATCCTACGGGATCTGTATGCTTACGGTGTTCGGGGTCGCATCTTGCGATGTATACAAAACTTCTTAACGGGACGTACTTTCCAAGTCCGTCTGGGCTCCACCTTATCGGAAGTGTTTTCTCAAGAAAGTGGTGTCCCTCAGGGAGGGGTGCTTAGTGTCACACTTTTTGCAGTTAAAATCAATAGCCTGGCTAAGGTGATACCACCGACAGTATCTTATTCTTTGTATGTGGATGATGTGGAAATCTCAGTTTCTTCTTGCAATCTGCATAGTTGCGAACGTCAACTGCAACTGACAATCAACAGGATGAGCAAGTGGGCAGCCGAAAATGGGTTTCGTTTCTCCCCCGACAAAACCGTATGTGTTCCTTTTTCGCTGCGTCGAGGGTTGTCACCGGATCCTACCTTGCATTTGAATAACCTTACCATCACTGTAAAGGAGGCGCATAAGTTTCTAGGCGTGATATTCGATAAAAAGCTTACATTCGTACCCAACTTGAAAGAACTAAAGCAGAAATGCCTACGATCTTCCAATATTCTTAAGGTGCTGTCACACACAACTTGGGGGTCTTGCAGACGATGCCTGCTGCGAATTTATAACTCTCTCGTGCGGTCCCGGTTGGATTACGGTGCACCGGTATATGCGTCAGCACGACCATCTGCTTTGAAGATGTTAGACCCAATCCATCACCTGGGGCTGCGTCTAGCCACAGGGACTTTTCGCACATCGCCCGTGCTGAGTCTGTATGCTGAAACGCATCAGATGTCCCTTGAGCGACGCAGACAATGTCTTAGTCTCTGTTATGCCTACAAAGTTTATAGTGATCCGCACCACCCTTCATTCTCCGCTCTGCAGACCACTGCATCATCGCGCCTTTTTGAGAATTAGCCCAGTATTGTTCGACCCTTGAGCCTTCGGGCCGAGAGCATGGCAAGGTCGCTGCACCTTTCCTTTGATAGGCCTCCTTTGTTGAGACAGGCCTATAGGGTTCATCCTTGGGACTCGGTGCCAATCTCTTGTGATTGGTCACTGTCAAAGTACAGCAAAAAGGTTGTTCCTCCTCTTGTTCTATTGCGAGAGTTCGCAGAGCTAGAGCAGAAATATAGTGACTATCTCCACTTTTACACTGATGGCTCGAAGACATCGACTTGCTTAGGCTGTGCAGTTTGTTCTCTTGCTTTCAGTGAAGTTAGGCAACTCAACCCTCTAGCAACTATTTTTACTGCTGAATTGTATCGTATCCTGATGGCTGTTGAATATATTCTAGAAAATAACATTAACAAAGCAGTTCTGTTTGTTGATTCCCAAAGTGTTCTCTTAGCTATTTCATCTTTAGCAGACAGCAAGAACGCTCTTGTGCAACAGGTTCGTTTTCAGATAAACAAATCTTTCCATCTAGGACAACTTATAAAATTCTGCTGGGTACCCAGTCATGTGGGCATTCCTGGTAACGAGAATGCAGACCACCTTGCACTTTCTGCAAAAAACTACACGCAAACGTCTTTTGGCCTGCCACACCAAGACCTCAAGCCAGCCTTAAACAAGTCAATTATTAAGTTGTTTAAGGCTGGCTTGAGGTCTTGGTGTGGCAGGCTAAAAGACGTTTGCGTGTAGTTTTTTGTAGTTATAGTAGTTATTAAGTTATGGCAGCTGGATTGGGACACACAGATCGATAACAAACTGGTACCATTTTCTCGCGTTTTAAGTTTCCTACATGCAATTGGCTTTTTGCACCTGATATAGATAGATAATAAGTTTAGACGTGACGGCTGGCTCTCTAAATTAACTTTCTTGGCGCAATATGGCCATAGTCGCTCTTGCGCCATTAAACCCCAATCATAACATAATAACCCCTCTCTCGACAAAGAGACGTCTTGGAGTTCGTGTTCAAATGTTTTCGTAACAGACAGAGCGGGACCTATGGATACGATAGACAGGTGAGAAACGACATATTTACGAGTGTTCTTGGCCATGTAGGACGCAAGCGAAGTGCTGCAGTCGTTCTTTTTTTTAAATTTCGTAATAGAATGGAATCTTATTCGTCGTTATCCAAGTGCTGTTGCGTCGACATTTGTAAATATGCGTGGTAATATTCTAGTTTTTATTGGAAGGTAAATAACAAGTTTGTGATTATTGAAAGTGCGTTGTTGGTGCTTATGTGTATATTTATATGAATGTTACTTTATTGCCTTTTACACGTTTATACTAGAATCTTAACTGCATTAAAGTAACAGTATTATTGTATACAAAATAAGTTATATTTTCTTCTAAGGCAGCTCAAGCTCATAGGGAGAAGTAAATTAGTTGAACTAAATAGTAAGTTTAGTACCCCTGCAACACAAAAAGTTAATATATTTTCATTAAATGATATGGGATTTAATCAGTTCGCGGTCTTATGTGATTATACGAGCGTCGCAAGCTGATTTGTTGACCCCATAATTTCACTCGATTGAAATTACATTAATTTTGCCATGTGGCCGGGGTATAATGCAAGAATTCAGTGACTGCGCGTGACAACAGCCGCTGACATGATCGTAAGTGACACTTGTCTAGCCGTGTCCGCGTTGACTACGTCTACCTGATTTTTAACAGTGATCTGTTTTGCTGTGTCCAGTCACTGCGTGTCTCGCCATTTTGCCGAAGTATTTCTGTATTAAAGCATGCATTCCTACAGAAATAATTGCGACTCAATGTTTTCGACTTAAAATAATCACATTTTTCTATAGACGTCTTATGCGCATACCTCGTGCCATTTCGTACCGATTATTTAGCGGTGTAATGTTTTGCCCGTGTAATAAAATGTTTTCTAGACCAGTTGCTTTGTGCAGCATTCATTTTAGCTAATAAGACGCGCGTTACGACGGTCGATCCACGCGCGTCGCCTTCGCTTCGTCGCGCACCCCTGATGGCCTTCCGTTGCGACGTCACGAGAAGAGCGCTTCGTTCTTATTTCTAGGAGGTGTTGGTTAGTGTGCTGTTGGGCTGATGTTTGTATCTGTCGTGTATGTGTATGCGCTCAATGTATATGTTCAGCTGATGCTTGTGGTATGCGTAATGTATATACATGTGTGTATAATAAAGTTGCCAAAAAAGTCCGAAGCGTAATGGTGGCTGAGCAAATAAAAATATTTTTGTAGCACATAAATTGGGCGGTTTCTATAGTCCGTTGTAACTCGAGAAGGTAGGGCGAGGGTAAGCCGGGCAGGGGAGGAGGAAGCAGACGGAGCGCTAAAGAGGGAAGGAGATTTTCTCTTCTCCAGCGTTCCTGTCTGCTTCCTCCTTTCCGGCCCGTCTTACGTCGCCCTACCATCTTGAGTTGCAACGGACTATAGCGCCGAGGCTCCAAGTACTCTGTAGATATACGTGCGATATCTGGCGGGTGCTCGGGCGACACTGCCAGTACAAAATTGAAATTCTCGACCCCTGGCGGATACTCAGCCGACGCTCTAAGTACTCTATAGATATACGCGCCATATCCAGCAGGTGCTCAGACGACACGCCAGCTCGATTGACATACGCGATGCCCGGTGGATACTCAGCCGACGCTCCGAGTACTCTATGGATATACGGGCGATATGCGGCGGGTACTCCTACGACTCGATTGACCTTGGATTAACACGCGACGTCCGGCGTGCACTGAGCCGACGGTGCTAGTACTCTATAGATATACTCGGCGTCCGGTGGGTACACAGCCTGACGGTGGCGGTACTCCAGTGATATTGTGCTGGTACTGCCCCGCTTTTGAAACGATATTGTCTAGACATCGTGTGGATGGGAAGAACCGTATATTCTGAGTATTTGCCAACTATATTGTGTAGACACTCGCCAAATATTCTTGTGCCGCTTGGATAACTATGCATTGAAAATTGCGCCCGCTCTGTTCTTTTATAGTTTTGAAGGCCATTGTCACGGGGTTCGTTAGTTGGTGTTAAATTAAGAGGGTATGAATATCAAAGCCGAGACGAAATCGCATTTCAGCAATTTGTAATTATAAAAAAAAAAAAAACTAATCATAAAACATAAAACACGATGAATCAAAACAAACTATTTACAGCAGAAGTGGCAGTATTCAGTTCGGTTGCTTCCGGTGGAGGTGTTCCCGTTTACACATCAGCCTTCGAGTTTCTCTTTGCCGGAGAGAGAATGAAAGTTGGAGGCTCACGTTACAACGTCGGGTGTCCTGGGACTTCAATTCGATTAGAGCTTGAATTGACGGGCGGCTGTGTCGGCGACTCTGGCTTTCCTTGAACGGAAATCTTTCTTGTCTGCTGCCTGGGAGACTCTGACTTGGTCCGGCGGGTTCCTGGTTGTCAGTGACTTGCAACCCAGTCCTGGTTCGGGCCGTTCACCCGAGCGCCCTGGCCTGGCTGTCGGTCGCCGGCTGCGCCTCCCGGAATCTCTCGTGCCGTTCTTTTCCGTTTCTTGCGTCGTCTTCCTTTTTCGTCCATTCAGCATAAACATCATCACAGCCATGCATCCAGCGCAAACGTGCTTGAAAGCCATGGGTTTGTGTATTCATCAGTGAACCAACTGTAAGCACATGGAAATATTGACATTAGTTTCGCTTTTCCAAGCGGCACGGAAAGTCAGTCAGGCAAAGCGGTGTAGAGATATATCGCTGTGGAATTATTTTCATGTACCGCGATCTGAAGGAAAGGGCGTCTCGCACGCACGTTGAAGCAGAGATGCGGGCAAACGTCCAAGCGCCGTGTCATGAAAGAGCGATTGCATGGCGCCCGCACTTGCGTAGTCATCTCTGTCGCAATTCTGGAGGACGCCTCTGCCTAACAACTCAGCTAAGAAATCACTTAGCTGACCACAAACGAATGACCAAGACTACAAAAATATTAAGTCGAGAAAATGAAGCAATATAGTCATGCTTGTTATGTTTAAAAATATTCCTAAGAAGCTCTTCATTTATTTTCATTTTATTTAATTACCTAAAAGGCACTCTTTCGAGCGCATTACATGAAGGTGAAACTTAGAAAAGACAGATATAATAAAATATATAGCAATATTTTGTTTTTGCGTAAACAATCGAGACATCGCAAATACTCCATCTAGTATTTACATATAAAAAAAAGAAACTTTCAGGAGCATGAAAAATTAACACTAGCACACCAGGTAAGGTGAATATAAAACGGAAGAGATACGACTATAAAAATATCACGTCAATATATAAAATATATTCTAGCATATTTCTCCAAATGATAACCAAGCTGTGCCAGAAAGCGCAGAAAAACAAATACAATGTATAAACGACAAAGCTATGACAAGTGACTCATTGGTTATTCCAAGATACTCCTTACATTTTATTTTATATGCCATTTGATTAGTCTTGATACTACTTCGTACGGCATGCTGTTCCAGTCGCCAATGCCCATAACAAGAGGTGATGCAGAAACTAATAACGTTCGTGGTTCCGGTGGCTGGATTTTGTCTATGCTCGTCGCGCCAACTTTATTTTAAAGGTAAAGAAAACTTCATAGGTCGCTCATTGGCTGCTGGTCCCCGTGACGAGCTGGGACGTCACAGTCAAGTCGAAGCAATGAAATTTGGAGTATGCTCGTCAAATTGTGTAGTTATCCTTGACGTCACAATGTCGTCACGATGAAGTTTTTTATGTAAAGGAACTTTTACGTACTGCGGGGAAGTTGGAAGTTTATCTATAAAGTTGACGGAACTTTGCTGCGCTCGTCTGTCGCAGCGAGGCGTAAGTTTTTTTTTTTTTTTTTTTTTTTCGGAAGTACTGTGATTTTTTTAGCAGGTTTTCGAAGGCAATTTTGCCGGAAACTACAAGGACCAACAACAATTAGGCTGCATTGGGAAATCCGTGTCGCCCTCTTCGGTGGCTGAGCGGGTTTTGTGCCGACCTCACGCCTACGCAGCTCACTTCGATGGCAAAGTGCCTGACCAGTGGCATACTTTTTTCTTTCTAACCGTTTACCGCACATAGTCGTCGCTATTTAACGGAACATAAGCAAGCCAAACGCGCCGCTGATATTTGATTGTTGGAAGACTGCGGAAAGCTATTTTCGAACGTGTCTCAGCTACAGTCTTGAACCGTCATAAAAGTTATTCTTATCGGCCACGGTCTGCCCACATTATCACTTTCCAATAAAATAAAGTGACTGCTGACTCAGTGAAAGGCAGTAAAATTAAATAAGAAAACGGGTGATATCAGATGACTGAGCATCAAGAGTTCTTTCTTTCACAGCATTTTCCAATAAACTTATGATTCTAGTAAAGAAATGCTAGGCGTATATTCGCAGGAACCGCTCAGCACGCTTGTAGGAGGCAAGGATGTTCACAGAACTCAACCTGCTGCGCGTCGAGTGTAATCGAGGCAACCGTCAACCAAATACCAGTACCAGTCTTCCAGATGCATGCGCAGCTTCAATGTGCTTTGGGCACCAGCTTTGTGTCACCCCCAGTGGAAGCTGCCGCTCCCTCGTTTCCCCCAGCTCCCAACGCTCGTTTCCTTTTGTCAGGCTCCCGGGCTACGGATGTCTGCCCCAATGACGGCAAAGCACCTGCGTCGTTTTCTAGTTGAGCGAGGCAAGAAGCGTAAACCAAGCCGGTGCTGTCGTCACGGATTAGGCCGATTAATCGAGCCTAAAGCGCGAAACACATGTACGACAAAACCGTCCGATCCGACGTCCGATCAGGCGATACGACGGTCGGAGGCGAGGCTTTCCAACGCTCTCCGGCGCTACGAAAACCCTCGCCTTCCAAGCTCATTCTGGCAGTCCGCACGTCGGATCGGACAGTTTCGTCGTACATGTGTTTCGCGCTTGATTCACTCCTTGTGTTGGCTGCTCGGGGGAGGTCGGCCTGTAGCGAAGAGGAGGTGGCGGAAGGGTTGTAAGGGGGGAAACGAGGACTAGAAAGGAGGAAACGGAGAAAGTGGAAAGTGCAAAGTCCCCAGATTCTTTAACGGCGCCGCCATCTTGAGAATTGCGGCGCCGACGACGCCGTCTAGCGGTTTAGAAAAAGAAATACCGGCTAGTTCTGGCAGCACAGCTATCTGGGTAGGCAACGGTGTGGGTATGGGGGGAACTTGGCTAGACTTGGTTATAGTGGACTGCAATAACTTGGTTGGAGCTTGTCCGGTTGAAACGCAGCTTCCATAGCACTGTCAGCTTCGGGGTGAACGGGGTGGGGAAGGCAACTGTCTGAATTTTGAGCGACGGGCTAATCTTCTAGGGGGAGCATGGATGTGTCCGGATTAGACAAACGAGAGTCCGAGCAAGAGGGAACTCCCCCTTTCCGTTTTCTGGAAGTGTTCGGTAGGTTGCGCGATTTACGAGTTGAGGAGGAAAGCTAAACAGTAAAAAGTTGGAAAAGCGTTTCATGACTCCTTCAAGCCTTCTCGCCCATACCCTTGGCGGTTGCATACCCTGTGTCAGCGGGCAATCCAAAAATGCACCAGGTCGAGGGTACGTCAGTTACTGGCTGGTTTGAGGTTATGCGAAAAAGGTCTATAGAGAAGAAAGAGTTTTTTTTTTTATTTTTACTGATTTACTTCCACTGGAAAGAAAAGCCATCCAGTCAAGAATGCACGGCTCAATACGGATACTTCATATTTTTGAGAAAAGTTAACTGCGAGGAACACAATCGAAAGCTTTGGCACAATCGATGAAGATGACGTCGTTTTAGTGACCGTCGTTAGTGTTGGCGAGAAGATCAGCAGCATATTCGAATAGTTACGTAACGCATGAGTGATTTGTTTTCTAAAACCGTGTTGGTTAGGAGGCAGAGAAAGCTGAATCAATCGAGAGAAGCTAAGATCTGCGTGCATATGACGGGTTTCATGAGTTTACATGACACACTGGTGATGGATATTGGCCTAGAAGAAGGATTTAACAGTGGGTCGGCTTCAAAAATGTTTTAATGAATAATGAAAGATTCGAGGCTTTGAATAATGACAGAACAAATAATACAATTTTCCTTGTTACTTGAAGAAGTTTAGAAGAGATATCTGGTCTTCTCCGGGAAAGCTCTGAACCCGAAGTTTTTCTCTTAGTCTTGAAATGCCTTGAGACTAGAAGTTCAAAGTGTGAAAGAGCTTCGGGGTTTAAGCACCAAGCTTCTGTTGGACAAAATAACGAACAACTCATGTCACGTAGGTAAGTACAGTTGAAAACATTTGATACTAATTCTTTGCACAAATAGCTATCGACAATACATGGCTGTGAAATTAACATTTATGCACAGATAACATCTTGAGCTTAAGACCAAGGCACAAAAAAGGCAACAAATGCAAAAGCCAAAAAGAATCGGGACCAAAGGCTATATTGCGATACTTGCAATCAATTACCTAACAAGCCCAAAGAATATAAATGTACAAGTAAAATAATTTACATGTGAACTACGAAGGACGAACACTCTTTAGACTAAAAACAGTGGGAGAAAATAAGTGAAAGCCGTTTACAACTCCCTGTAACGCCGAATTGGAGCGCAGCTCTTGAGGAGGGGGGAAGGGTACTCAGGGGAGGGTATACCCCTCCTCGTCGTCCCCTCATTCTTCAATCTCCTCCGGGGGGGGGGGGGGGGAGTGTCACGTGACTCCCCCCGAGGTCACGTGACCCCGGGGGAAGGGGGGCTCGCGCGGTGCATTATGGGACATTTCACATAATGCACCGCGCGGTTACGCCGACGCTGCTCAAGCCGGGAACGGGCGCCTAAGAGCTGCGCTCTAAAAACCGGCCAAGAGTCCGACTTTGCCGAAAATAGGTATAACTATGACCACTCATACTTGTTGCAAAGCGCGACAAAAATTATTGTATTATTAACATCTAAGTACATACAAGGATGTAGAGGCTGGCAAAGCTTATGCAGCCTCTTTGCGGACCGCTTGTTGGCCACTTTCAATTGACTGGCATTTCCACAGTCAGTCACGTCGTACATATGCGACATGATGTAGCTGTGGCGGTCGTCCGCACCTGTAGCGGACAGAATCTGCTCCACCCTTACGTACACATCCTTCAGCTTAAAAGCAGCCCAGTCTCGTTTAGAGGGTGCCCTATATTGCAAGCTGTGAATCACATGACCGTCAACCCACACCCGGTCACGCTCGACAACTTCGTCGACCCTGTGAGATGTGGAATCTCTCACGAGCTGACACACATACTCGGTCACCTGCCTAGGCTCGCCAAGCATGCAGCTGCAAGCCGTTTCGCACGTCTTTCTTCACTTGGAGGTAATCTTGAACTTCGTCAGAGGACATGTTCCTCTGACGAAGTTGTTCGGAAGGAGACAGCGGGAAAGGATCTGGAGTGGTACGCCGTTGGAAGACGACACAGGCTTCAAAATGTAGCCCATGTTAGATTCGAAGAGAAAACACGACAATGCCCAAAGCGGACCGTGTAGCAAAACAGGTTTCCGGAGGTGCAGAAGTGTGTGGACATTTGACGTCATCTGTGGCTCGCGAAGTATTCCGTCATGACCACGAACTCGGTCATTTTCGTCGTGCCGATCTCCTCATCTTCTAACGTTACCTCAGTCTTGCATAAGAGGTACAGGGCCGCGACAAATAGCTCAAAGTGCTGGTAGTACGTCTTCTGCTGCACGTGTTTTAAACACGACAAGCAGTAGTAAAAAACCCAACACTGCCATTCGGCGGCTTTCCAGTACCTCCTAAGCTTCAATGCTCGTAGAGGTCTGTTGATGCATTGTGGTGGTTTGAGGCCACTTAGCCGCTCTTTGACAATAGACTGATTTGTCAGATCGCCAATGTAATTCTCTTGTCCAACTCCTGCGAACCAGAGTTTGGCAAATTGGCAAGCAGCCCCGAGTAACGCACAATGCATATAGTCGGGGTTAAAACTCCCAACGATGTCAAACCCTGGCACATTGAGCAGTGGCGAGGGCCCTTTCACCCCACGGACGATGTGCTGCGTTGCTGCTGCTGTCGACATGTCCTGAATCATCCCACGCTCGCTTCGGTCTTGCCTTACTCCTCCGCTTACGGTATACTTAACGCATCCTGCAAGAACGGGGGCGAATAAAGTCATTAGTCATTTACTATTACAGCTTTAAGGTTGTGTTATTTTACTATTGATGTTGACTCCAGGGTGAAGGCACCATGAACAGCCGAAATACCCGTTAAATTGCACGAAGTTCTGCATTGCGGCCCTTGCAGGAGCGTCTGCTACACAGCTGATGCAGTACATCTGAAACAAAAAGATTGTTGTCAAAAACTTTAATTTTTAAACACGATGAGTAGCAATTATTGACTTAAACTATGTCTAAAGGGAAATCTGGGAAGACCATATACGGCACCCAACTACGTTTTAACACAGAATGTATTATATATTTTGGGTGTGACATCATGCAGCGACAGTTTATGACACAAAAATTGCAAGACCATTATCTCGTCTTCAAGAGTATGTTTGAGCATGAAATGCTTTGCAGTGGTAGCAACGGGGAATTTAGGGAACATCAAGCAATGCGCAGACTCAAGGACATGGCGCCGCACAACGCAGGACTATTGCGCTGTTATTGCGGATCACGTCCGCTTGTGTGAAGTGGTGTAGGTTTCAGGTAACCTCCTAATGCTTTGGAAGAAAGTGTGAAAGCTGTGGCACCTCGGCGCGAGCGCGTCCTCGGCTATAAAAAAAAGGCACTGACGTAATTTGGTCCTCCTTTCTGGTGGCCGAACTTCCTCGAGTGGAGCGTTTACTGTGCATATCCTACGAGCAGTACACGAGCGTCGCGAGCGAGCGGAGTTTCATTAACTTCAGGTTTTGGCCACCAGAAAGGAGGAAGGATATGACGTAACGTGCAACCCATGTAAACATGGGTTGCACGTGATGCTTTTGTTGAAGGACACGCTGTGACCCAGTTTCACTGCGTGTTTGACAAAAGTGAGATCCTGCATGGGCACGGAACGACACTGGCGCAAACGTCTGCACCTGGAATCCTGGTTCATCCGGACAACTAACAACAGGTCGTCGGGCACTCTCCGAAGCGTCTAGTGTCAGGGCTTCGTCGCTGCGTAAAAAACCCGGATGCAGGAACCACAACCGACCTACATAAGCGGTTCCCCTTGTCCAACCCATGCACAGTCACCCGTGACCAAGGAACCGAGCTGGTACCAAAACGTCAGGAAATTTTGTTTTTATTAAACTATGTTTAAAGTCTCAAATATCACTCAGCCTATTTTCCTAACCAGGCAGATCTCTGTCAAAGATTTTCACGCTCTTTTTAAGGCAAAAGCGTTAAGCCTGAATCACATGGCGCGCATTTGCCTCCGATTTCGCAAGAGCAACGCTGTTCATGCGGTAGTAAAGAATGATGGAAGGTGCGGTGCTCATGCCGCATCTGCGAATTCGCAAGAAAAATTGCTCCATGTGAGTCGGGCTTTATATGCCCCATTACGAGAGAAAGCGCGTCGTCGACAGCGTGACCGAGCGATGGTACCAAAAATGGCCGACGGCTCCACGGTTCTAGCTGGCTAGAGGTGTGCCTAGTACACGCGAGGTCGTCCTAGAAGTGGACCTAGATATCCTCTTTGATGTCATACTCTAGGACGTCATCGGTCATCACGTCATGACCGCTGACGCCACACCACGTCATGACATGACGTTATGATCTCATATAAAGTGTGATGCCACGTAAAAGATAATCAAATAAAAAAAAAAGCTTTAATAGATGCTTTCAGCCGCCATAACTGACCTTCACTTTTTTTTTGGAGGTGCCCAGCTTCCGAATTCACGAGTAAAGTACATACACATAGGCTGCGTTTGTCATAAGAGCACTTCGACATCCAGAAAGTGAATAACCTGTCGTGTGACCAGAGTGGTGAAGTGGAGGAAACGAAATAAAGGGAAAAGTGAAGGCCAGTTATGGCGGCGCCCATGCACAGCGAGCGGCCTGAAAGCGTCTATACTAGCTTTAATACCTTACTCGAAAACATTTCACCCGCGGGACTACAATGCTTTTGCCTTCCTACACGTAACCAGTCTTCTGTCTCTGCCGAAGTTTTTGGTGTTATCAGTGCTTGTTTTTGGTACAAAGCAAGGACGCTTAATTTCGGTCCAACTGAGAAAGTTTGAGATTTAGCGAGCTCCTTCTGCTGTGCTATTCAACGCGTTAAAAGTGACAACTCTGCTTACTTTGAAAAGACTTCAGCTGGTATCGAGCTCACCGAGCCCCTGGTAGTGCACCAAAAGAATGGTTTATGAAATGCCTCAGTGGCCTTTCAAGCAGCGTTGCTACCGGGGAAATTGTTTGTCCTCGTTTTCAACCGGAAGTTCGCTGGGACGCAAATCCGTGGTTCGAGAAGTGTTTCACTCTGTGTTCACTAAGAACAGTGGAAACCTGAAGTCATCGCGTGTTTTAAGCCAACACCTCCAAAATTGGAGTTTGTTCTGAGGGCACGGTGGAAGCTTGAAGTAATCTGCAAATTGATGGGTGGAACTGGAACGTCAACAGAAACAGTTCGATATAAAGACTTGCCGCTGAAGGCTGATTATCTGCAATGTCTAGTATTTTACAGGCCTTGAACGAAAAACGTTGTTTTACTTCTGAGTTTGGCCGTGCTTCTTTATATATAGCTTGCACGTGTCGCCATTGCTAGGCACTGACGGGTATTTCTATTTACTGGTTTCTTCAAACTACGAGGTCTGCGGTGTGAAATTCACACGGCGAACTCAACGCTTGTGACACGTGAAATACCGGTATGGCCGCGAATGACGCCACTCTGTGTTCACTATGCTCACTCATGCTTGGACTCTAACATGAGTCTGCAGTATTTATAAATAAATAAAAATAAACGTGCAAACAATCTATTGAGTTACCCAAGCAGCAAGGAACATGCTGGCAACGATGGTGCACCTGCCGCAGGCGCTCGCTTCACCGGTTTCATCGCAAGCAAATTGTTGTGTGTATGGTTATACAGCCGGAAGTTAGTCTGCCTCAGTGGGCGTCTGGTGTCTCAGCTGTAGATGAGCAATTTAGCCAGTGCGGTACAACCGCTAGCCTGGGGCCTTTAACATGCAACACGCAGTGTTGATACACGACCGCACGCCGGTACGATGCTCATCCAGATTGAAACGGGCAGGGGCGGGGATTGAGCCCAGAATCCTGGGTTCTGCAGCGCGAGCTTTCGCTCCACGTGCTCCGAGCTTGTGTGCGCCAGGCCACCGATGCCCCACCTGTTTCATAAGGAATTCCGCTGTTTGATTTGGAGCCATTTGGGAGCGTTTTTTTATATCTTTGTGGGCATGCCAGCGCGAGCTAGCTTTTGCTGTTCTAGGTGCGTGAGCAAGGACTCCTTTCGGATCGCTCCAAATCAACAAGCGGAATTCACCATAAGATGCATGTTTGAAGTAAATGGCTAAAATAGGCGTCGGTGCGCACAAGCAGAAATGCTTTTTTTATCTTTAATAAGCTTGCCACTGCAGAGGCCGACACGCGCAGTGCCTGTAGCTACACTCGCGCCACAAGCTCGTTGATATTTGGAAGCTTGGGTAATTTAGCGAAGGGTTTTAGAAATATAACAATAAAAAGTGTTACACGCTTTGGGAAAAACGTTTCGAGGCACCGAACAGAGCATTCGTGTTTTTGGTTAGCTTGGAAAAGTTAAAGGTAGAGTAAGTTAAAGTTGCTGACGCTGCCTTAACGAGGTGGCCGATCGGCCACTTAAAATTACGTTTTAAACAAAGTTTTTAGAAATCTAGCGTAACTACATCTCCCCTGGAGGGGCCCAGAAGGGCAAACAAAGCCCACCGGAATGGACGCCCTAAAGGAGGCTCCTTCATAGCACTACGGAGCCGTGACAAAGACGCGGCCCTACTAGACTCCATCGCCAGCCAGACGCTGCCGAGGGACATCGCAAACTCTGAAACCCTTTCGGAATCACCCCAAATCTCTCACGACACCGAGGAGCCATCTCCACAAAAGATCGCCCTCCAACAACAACAACCCGGATGGAGAAAACCAACTCACCGGAAACGACAATGGCGGCCAAAAAGCCCCCAGCATCCAAGATGGAGAATCGGCACCTGCCGGCCTCCCCAAATCTCAAGAAGGTGAGCAGCAGGATCTCCTCTCACCCGATTCGCAGGACGCCAGCTCATCAGGCGACCCACAGCAGAAGAATGAAACCAACCCCCTCTTCCTGCCACGCTCGGCGACGAACGCGTCACCGACGGCCAGCGGCCGGAAAACGACCTACCCTCTCCCATCCCCCCGACGGAGGAAGAGGAAAAAAAAGACCCACCCTCCCCTAATCCCGAGAGGGAAGACGAATACGAGAGCGAGGAGGACGTGAAGACAGCTTCGCCCTCCTCTCCCCTCCCAAGGACAAGGCCGCCGGTCGACCGGACAAGGCCCCTCTCTCACCTGGCAATGACGCGCAAGCATCCGTCAAGGACAAGGCCGTTGGCCAACAGGGGACAGGACAAGGCCCCTCCCCCCCCCCCCCCCCCATACTCGGCGATGACGCCACGATAACTATCCACGTGGTTAAAAGGTTAAAACAGCACAAAAAACAACGGACAGGGTAAAGAAGGACACAGACAGAGCGCTGTTTTCAGCGCTCTGTCTGTGTCCTTTAAAGGGGCACTGACACGCCAAAATCATATTTTTTTTTATTATCCGAAACGATTGAAAACTGTCGGGACATGACCCTCAAAATTTGAAACTTTAAAATTCAGTATTTGTGAATTAAAAAAAAACAATTTCCAAATGCCGAATTTGAAGTTCCCGCGCGATCCTCGCCAGTGCAGTGACTCAAATTTTGCGGTCTCCTGCGACTCGACTTTCTTTTGGACCTCCGCCGTTGCCACAGCGACCAGAAGCGAGGAGGAGGGCGCCGGCGGGAAACACCGGTTTTTCCCGACTCGCCAACGAGCGCCGGCAAGTTTTCCGAAGGAGGGTACAAATCTAGGAAGCAACATCACACCGAACTCTGATTTTTGGTATTTTAAAAAGAGGAGCCGTAGTGCGTTTGCAATTGCGTTAAAAAACATGTTTTACGATTGCCGTTATTTAATGTTATAGAAATGTCACCTACAAAGCTTCTAAATTTCCGGATTTTTGACGTCACCGATCAAAAGAAGCGAGGAGGTGAGCGGCGGGAAATACAAACGCCAAAACTAAAAAGGCGCGCGCGCGCGAGAGAAAATTTTTTTTCGCGATGCGTTTTTTTTTTGTGTGTCTATGACTACAAGTTGCATCGCTTTAGACAATAAAAAAAAATACGACCTTTGGGTTGTCAGTGGCCCGTTCACACTCTTGCGACCTCTTAAACCTGGGTTCCTTAAAACTTCTTAAACCAGAGGACACACTGGCGCCATCTATTGGGTAGCAGTGTAAACTCGGCGGTCCGGCATATTTCTTTATTTCTCTCGCGTATTATCCTTTCTTTTTTGGCTCGAAAAACTTTTGTCAATGTTATAAACGAGTTTTTCTATGGGTATTACGCACTTTTGACCTCGGAAATCCCGCAAAACCTTCGCTCTTGTGAAATGCAGTTCCAGGGTCACCGCATAGATGGCGCCCAACTCGCCCAGGCTTCAACTTTAGCAACATTTATTTCTAGTACATTGGGCCCTTTTAATTGTTTCAGCGCTCTGTCTGTGTCCTTCTTTACCCTGTCCGTTGTTTTTTGCGCTGTTTTAACCTTTTAAATATGTCATACCAACTCGCCCAGGCTTCAACTTTATTCACGTGGACACAGAGCAGGCTGGAGATGACCCCGGGACCGTGCTTTTCCGATCAGCTGGCCAGGCAAGGTTCAGCATAAGCAACCGCCTACGCATCGCCAGCTACGCGCAAAAGATCGCACCAGGAAAACTAACGGCCATCCGTTTCAATCTGGCTTGCACGTACTGGCCATTGACATCGACGACGCGGCGGCCAGGCGGACCCTCCTCGGGACCAAAAAACTGGGAGATGGAGGTGCACGCGTTCTCCCCCGTTCCAACAGACCAGGAATGCGGCTACATCCGTGGCATAAACCCCAGGAATACCGACGCATTCCTGAGGAACGGGCTGATCTCAGAATCCCCCATCGTGCACCTGAAGAGGTTCGGCGAAGTAAGGTGTGCCGAGCTCCGCTTCGACGGACCTCTCCCGAGGTTCGTCAAGCTGTTCCAGGTCCGCTTTTACGCCGAGCCCCTCAAGGTGCGCCCCACGCAATGCTCGGCGTGTGGGAGACTTGGGCACGTACGTTCTGCGTGCACCATGCCCACCGCCTGCCCCACTTGCACAGGAAAACACCCCCGAGGAGAGTGCCCGCGAGCAGAGAACCCCAAATGCCCAAATTGCGGGTACTACCACCACGCAGCCAACAAGAGGTGCCCCGCTTATCAACGACCCAAGCTGGAGGAGACCATTGTCCGCGGCACGGGATGCACGAGGCCGGAAGCACGCAAGTACACATCGTATCGGTATCGGTATCGTATCGGCCTTCACAGAAAATCAGCGACGTCGGCCAGGGCCCCAACAACAAAGTGAGAAACACGGGACGAACAACCCACCCCCACACCCCCCGCCTTAGACGCCGCGGCCGCTGACATGCGCGGCGTGGATGCACCCGTCCCTGCCGGCCTTCCTCCTCAGCCGCCAGTCGTACGAAGCGCCGAGGCAAAACTTCCCCCTTCTCGAGGAATTCAACCCTCACGCAGCACCACCCGCCCCCTCCAGCGCGGCTCCGCGAGCGCAGCGGCACCAGGTACAGCCTCTCACCCGACCCGACAGCCGACAAGGACTTTGCAGGCGGCCTCGGACCTCGTCCCACAGCCTACAGGGATCGCGGCGAGCACAGCCTCTGACCCGAGCCGACACGGACTCTGCAGGCGGCCCCTGACCTCGTCCCACAGCCTACAAGGATCGCGACGAGCAACGTGACGAGCAACGCGGAGCACCAAACGCCCCCAGCCTCTCACCGGAGCCAACAGTCAACAGGGAAAGCACCTGACGGCACCGCGCCTACCACAGCCTGACGCGCGCCCACAGCCGACAGGGAACGCGGCGAGCAACGCAACAAGCAGCGAGGGCCGACAGAGAGCCCCTGCCCGGCAGACGGAGAAGCACGCCGAAGCCCACCCGGAAGAGAGGAGGGACGCCCACCGCGCCTCGGACGCAAGCCCACAGCGCAAAGGGAACCAAAAACCGGAGAGATGAATAAGAGAGCCAACCTTTTTTAGTGCAGCTCACAATTTTTTTACATCTATCGATCTTTCGTTCTCATCCCCCTCATTGTTTTCGTTATTTACGTGGAAATTTGGAATATATTTTAGCCCTTAAAAACATGTACAAAAGAAAAAAAAAAACGAGAATCAGACATCACAGTGCGCTGGAAAGTTTTAAATAATCCTTTTGGAAGTGACCACTTTCCAGTCGTCCTGAAGAGTTTGGTTTCTGTACCAAGCCTTATGAAACGTACCCCTCGTTGTAAACTGGAAGAAGCAGATTGAAGTCTTTTTAGCCTAAACTTGGACCTGAAACCTCGCATGTTCCATTTTTTAACACACGATGAAGCCACGACATACATTACAGAACAGATAATTAATGCCGCTTTTCGTTCCATCCCTCAGACTTTCTGTAAAAGAGCCAAAAAATGTAAGCCATGGTGGATTGATGATTGTTCCACCACCAAGAAGAAACAGGATAAGGCTTGGGGCATATTTCGTAGATGTTCGACATTTGTGAACTTAATAGAGTTTCAGCGAAATTGGGTTCAAGCTCTTGGACAAGGAAGCAGGCCAAGCAGAAGTCTTGGAGGGGATATTTGTTCTCTATTAGTAGCTATGTCCCAGCAAAGAAAGTGTGGGACTGACTTCACAAGGTCAAAGGCAGAAACCGCCGTTTTACAGTTCCTCTCTTTCCATCCGCATCCTCATTGCACGACCAGGCTAATCTCTTAGGTGCACATTTTGCAGCCGTTTCAAACTCCTTACACTACTCTTCGGCGTTTTTAAAGTTAAGTTTGATGTAGAGAAAACGAAAATCAGCTTGGCAGGAGGAGCCTCCACACCCTACAATCAACCGTTCATAATGGTGGAGCTCCAAATGACTCTGAATATCCGGAAACACTCTTCCCCAGGTCCTGATCGTATACACTGCAAGATGATTCGACATTTATCGGAGGAATCACTCTCAGTTCTCCTCATATATTTTAATGGCCTGTGGAAAGATTCATACTTCCCTATTGAATGGAAACAGGCAGAAGGGATTCCGTTACTGAATCCCGCAAAAGACCCTTCCCTCCAGTCAAGTTACAGGCCGATAGCATTGACCAGTTGCCTGGGTAAAACGTATGGAAGGTTAGTTAACAAACGTCTTGTTTACTCCCTTGAACAAAATAATATTTTGGATATTAATCAGTACGGCTGTCGACCTGGACGCTCCACGACCGACCACTTAGTTCGGCTGGAGACTGTTGTACGGGAGGCATTTGTGAACAGGTAGCACATCGTATCGGTATTTTTCGACTTGGAGAAGGCTTACGATACCACTTGGTGACATGTCATCCTGCGTGACCTTTTTATGTATGGAGTACGCGGCAGATTCCTTCACTGCATTAAAGACTTCTTATGTGATAGCTCTTTTTGTGCTAGGGACAACACTTTCCGACTTGTTTGTTCAGGAGAACGGGGTCTCTCAGGGTGGAGTCCTGAGTATTACCCTCTTCGCTGTAAAAATTAATTCTCTATGCCGTGTCATACCTTCCTCCGTGTCATACTCCTCTATGTAGATGATATTCAAATTTCTGCAGCATCGTGTAATACGTCTAGCTCTGATAGGCAGCTGCAGCTAACCATAAAAAACATGACTAAATGGGCAAATGAAAATGGTTTTAAGTTTTTTTCAGAGAAAACAGTCTGTGTGCCCTTTTCTTTGCGGCGTGGGTTTTGGTTAGATCCAATTCTTACTTTAAATAGAAATAACATTGCAGTTAGAACAGAGCATAAGTTCCTAGGAGTGATTTTTGACCGCAAACTTATCTTCGTATGTCACCTCAAGTGGCTGAAGCAAAAATGTCTACAGGCAATGAACATCTTGAAAATTCTTTCACACAAGTCTTGGGGTTCCGATAGGAGGTGTCTACTTCGTTTGTACTCTTCTCTTGTGCGATCGCGCCTTGATTATGGTGCTATCGTGTATGCGTCTGCCCGGCCGTCTGCCTTAAAAATGCTTGACCCTGTGCATCACCTTGGGTTGCGTCTTGCAACCGGTGCTTTTAGAACATCTGTTTTAAGCCTGTATGCTGACTCTAATGAAATGTCCCTTGAAAAAAGGCGGCAGTATATAAGTAGGGTTCCACGTTTTCGGTTTTTATTCTTTCCAAATTCGGCATACTTTTTTCGGTGTTTATTTTAAAATTCAAATTTCGGCTTTTTTCGGTGCATATTTATGCCCACAAACCTTTACCGGTGTTTTTCGGTGAATATTAAAGAAACACCATCGGACATTGGATCAGATGATCTTTGTAGCTCTGATATTTGTGATCACTAAAAGAATTACGGCACAGATACATTGAAAAAAACGTCGACACTTTATTTAACAAATGTGTGCACCTGTAAAAGGAAACAACAAAAAACAAAGAAGTACACACAAATAAGTGTCCAAAAAACATGAAACTTCATCTTCTGTACATCAGGATTACGTGATCTTATTATAGTAAACACACATGCACTTTCCCAGGTTCTTCTCGTTGATCCACGCTCATTCTTTCCTGTTAATGACCCTTGACACTAGACACTGACAGGCTGAGGAGATGAAGCGCTGCCTAAGCGCTTCATCTCAACCGCCTCCGCGGTTGAGATGAAGCGCGGAGGCGGTTGACCGCCTCCGCGATCAACCGCCTCCGCCGGTGCTCGATCGCCGTCGGCGATCGAGCACCGCCGGAGGCGGTTGATCTGACATACCGCGTTCGGCTTTGGCTAGCAGACGGCGTTTGTAAAATGGCGTCAGCTGTTGCTGGCTTCACGCGGCGGTACCGTGCGTGCTTCCATTCATTCGGCGTTCGTTGCCATGGTGACGGCGAGGAAAGCAGACGTGCGGAAGAACGCTGCGGCGCAGCGATACCAGGTGCGTTCTAAGGCCCTTCCCGCATGCTTTTCAATGGGCGGAAGGCGAACAAAAAGAGTTCGAAATAAGGGCTTAACGCAGAAGGCTGAATTTCTCCAGCGCCTCATAATTTGACGAGCCTTACACGAAAAGCACGTTTTTTTGGCCATCCCGCGTCCTGTTTTTTTTATACGCAACATGGGTCTAAAGTATCAAACTGCCGTATCGTCTTGTATTCGCCGGAACCACAAACAGCCGAGTCACCACGGCTGGCAAGGGCCGCTATCACCGTTCCGGAGGAGCTCATTGATGCACACCCTTTCGCTGCGACGGCCGGAAGTGCAATGATTCGGCCGCATACGCGCTCGCTCAACGACGCGCGTGGCAATATGTACAGGGTGTTTCACGATAGTTGGACAAATTCGATATTTCGAAAACTATGCATTGCACCAAAAAAGGCTTGTGTCGTTTTGGTCCTTGGCCAGGGGCCTATTTAGGAAAATAATTAAAGTTTGAGGTGATTAAGTTGTGAATTATTTTTGCGTAATTATTTTTAAATATTAAGTTTAAGTGCATGGTTTTATTTGGAAACTTGCTGTGCATAATCGAAAAACACACACACACACACAAAAAAAAAAACGGAGTGTGATAGAAGGCACGCCCTTCATTTTACAGCTTTCTGAAAAACAGCACAACCTCGACGCGATTTTAAGTGTCGGTTTCATCTCCGAGCTCATTTTGTTTTTGCAGCAAACGATCCCGCACCTTGTGGCGAAAGAACGGAACTGAACGATGGCGACTCGACCGCCTCTCCTTTCTATTGAAGTGGCAAAAATAAACGCTGCGCCGTTTGAATGACTGTGACTTGAAGGAATTAGCCTTGATTCTTGCTGTCACCTCCACCGGGCAAAGGATGAATCGCCAAAAAAAAAAAAAATGCTGTAGTGCTGAGCTTTACTTTTCAACTCAAATATCTTTTCAGCGTTTTTGTTTGGATTGTCTTAACGGGGTAAGAAGCCGGGCGTTAGAAATCTCCAGTGAATGCGTACGCACATCTAACTCGCGCCATTTATTTTTTTTGTTAAACTTCCTATTGTGTTTGTGTCCTCATAAGGCTAGATTTCAATTGGGTTTGGCTCAGCACTTGTCGGAGGTTTCTACCCTAGTAGCACCGAATGTTGCCACAATGTTACTGGAATGTGGTCCGCCAACGTTGTGTATACGTGGCTAACGTCCGCAAAATGTCATGTTGCTGGAACGTTATCTGAAAACATTCCCGTAACATCACAGTAAACATTTGTGCTATGTTATGCCCTCAACATTTGTGCTATATTATGCCCTCAACATTTGTGCTATATTATGCCCTCAACATTTGTGCTATATTATGCCCTCAACATTTGTGCTATGTTATGCCCTCAACATGTGTGCTATGTTATGCCCTCAACATTAGTGGAACATGATTTATTAACATTGCTTATATATTTCCAATGACCACACAGCAAACATTTGTGGAATGTTTTGTCCTCAACATTCGTGTAACATTATTTACACCGGGTGTCTGAAGTAGCGGCGAGGCTCTTTAAATCGACCGCGAAATTTGGTTTCTTAACCTATCACGTTACGATTTTGTACAGCGTTGCCCACAGGTGGTGCATTTTTTTTTCAAATAAAAATTGCAAAGAGCAAACTTACCTGAGGAAAAAGTGAAGAAAGAAAAAAGGCTTGACTCCTGTGGAAACCCAGTGAAAGCACCGGTCTTCAATCAATAGGGCGCCCTATTGTTTGAAGACCGTTGGCGTTGCTGCATTTCCATAGGAATTAAGCCTTTCTTTTTTTTTACTTTTTTCTCAGTAAGTTCGCTCTTTGCAATTTTTATAGAAAAAATGCACCACCTCTGGGCAACGCTGCATAAAATCCTAGCGCGATAGGTTAAGAAACCGAATTTTGCGGTCGATTTAAAAAGACTGGCCACTATTTGAGACACCCAATATATTGCCATTGACCACCACTTTTCTACATGAGCTACATAAAAAAAAAACTCAATTTACCCGAGAAAAGGAAAGCTAAAAACGGACAAGCACACATAGATAGCCGCAGTGTGCTAGCCTGTTTCTATCTTTCCTCGTCTCGGGCAAATTAGTCGCAGACTAGCTCCCTCAGCGATTTCACCCCACCTTCGGCTGTGTGAAAGTCGTCCATCAAATAGCACTGCTGCTGAACCGCTCTTAGAAGTTATTCACTTCACGTGAGAAAACGTGAGTAGTCTTTTCTGTAATCTGCTTTCAATCATGTCGATCTATCCCAGTTTTATTTCGAGGTGGTAACTTTTACAAAAAGCTCTTTAAAAAAAAAAAATCATTTTTTAGCCCGTCAGAGTGTTTAACATTCAGCTGTTTGTCACTCCAATGCTCTTGCACAAGAATTTTCTGAGCAGGGAAGACACTAAAAATGACATTTAGGCTAATTCTGAAGTAGACTTTGTGAGGAAAAAAAATCTTTTTCAAGTGACAGAGAGATAAAAAAAAAAAACTTCTGATCTTAAAGGACAAACATTGATTTTAATTTCCAAAATAATTAGCATTTAAAACCAACAGAGGTTACATATTTAGCTAATGAATCTGTATATTGTCGGTAAAATGTTTGTCCCAAGTTGCCTTATTACCAAAGTTGACACCTTAGTAACTGTTGAGCAGTGCACTTATTGACAATAACATGTCGGTACCAAAAAATGTCACTTGTTAATATGTATGCCTCACGGAACTCCAAAGCGAAATTTAGAAGGTATACTCCGTTTCATCTTCAGTTGAAGCGCAGCATACACTACGAGCCATCCCAGTCAATGCAGCGTCGAGTGTGATGCGACCTTTAGCTCCGCCTGCCACTCCTCCCAACCGGAAGGCCATGTGATACTCTTCCGGCGCTGGATCGGCTGGGATGGCCCATACCGTTCACTATGCTTTAACTTAAAGTGAAACGGAGCATAGTGGAGACAGCAGTGGAGGTCTTCAGACTCAATATCTCGAAATATATAGTTGTTGATTTTCATTTCTTTTATATTAAACTTCCACAGCCCACAAAAGTAAAAGATTTCATGGATTACCAGTATCTCCGACCATTGGGCAATTGATTTGCATGATAACTTTTCTACAAGTTTTTCTCCAATTGCAAGATTTTGAATTATTTTGGAGTGGATTATCGATCCTTTACAGCAGAAGCAGACTGACTAATAGAACATGCACATCACAAGATGCATTTGCCCCCCCCCCCAAACAGTATAATTTCAGCAATATTTCCACTTTGTGACACAATTTAAAGCACTCCTCCACTTTACTTTCTGCTCTTGCATTTGCTCGTTGCAAGCAGAGAACAAAGAAGGGGCTGCTGGGAGAAGTATGCACATCCCTCTCCATCACTTCCTTCCAGCCAATAGGAAGTTACAAAAAAGACAATCTCCTTGAAATAACAACCGCCTTTCAGACAACCATGTAAAATTATTCTTGCCAAAATGAGTCTTGCGCCCTAAATATTGTAATAATTAAATTTTTTTTAGGAAAATGCATCTTATGACATGGGTGTCCTATCCACGTTCTAACTTTTTAGTGGCCCTTCAAAGGGATACTGAACCGAAATTTGGATTTCGCAAAATAAGGCCGCAGAAGCGTTGAACGGGACGCTACAAACTCCGAAACATCAGTCATACATCGATATCTCAAACGGATGGCCATACTTTTGGAAAAGAAGGGCGCGATGAAGCGAGGTCTTTGACGTCCCTGTCCTCCGGGAGAATTTGAAAATGAGGGGAATCGGCCTCGCTTCTCTCCTCCTCGCTTCGGTTCACCAACTCGACGAGACGTAGCGAGGAGCAGAGAGAATAGGTAGGAATCGTGATGTGCCTTGTCTCGTCGGCCTCACTGGCCGTGTTCAATCGCAAACTTCTTTTCCGTTGGAGATATCGCTGTAGGAGTGATGTTTTTGAGTTTTGCAGCGTCCCACCTATCTATCCAGCCCTGTTTTGTGAGCTCAAAATTTCAGTTCAGTATCCCTTTAAGAGGCACCTGTCACTGACCATTGTAGGACACAAAAAGATTTAGTGAGATAGGGTTTATTTTCATAAATCTTTCAAGTTTTACATTGCACTCAGTAGAAGCTTTGAGTAACAAAGACTAAAATCAATGACTCGCTCAGCTAACTTGAATAAAATAAACTGTGATAAATCGTAAAAAAAACGTTACAGCAACAGGACCAGATATATACTGCAGAAACACTTGCAGATTCACTAAAAAACATACTCAACTTCTCAGCAAGTATAATGAATGGTAACAAGCAAGCTTAAGTTAGCAGCAGAAACATGTAGTTTGAAAGAACTCTGAACTAAATAAAATTGACCAGATATAAAAAAGGTGTGTTACAAACAGATCATTCTTCCATCCGTAGGGCAACTGCAAGAGAAAAAACAAGTAATTACACAGACGAAAATTATAATAAAAATATTTAGCTCCTATTCATAGGCAGTATTGACGTTTACCAGGAATAGGTGTGACATCTACTCGCTTAGTTCTATATACACAGATATTAGATTGTGAAAAAAGTTGTAAATAAGCTCAATGCAGAAAACCACTAGAGTAACTTGCCACTGATGTTACCATACCTGTTGCTGCCCAAAGTTATCATAAAACAAACATATGTCACATTAATGAATAGATAAGGAAGAGGAGCACATAAAACTAGATGGCACACAGTCTCTTATCGCCATGTTGATGTCAGGAAAGAGTGGAGTGTCACCTTTTCCCTACACCAAGTGTCATTCTTAGCAGTAGATCACTCCCAGAAGTCAGTAACTTATTTTCGGAAACCTCAATGAGACAGGCAAATGTCCCTCTTGTTCTGTCTCAATAACACAAAGGTAATAATTATTGTGATTAATAATTTACATGGGTCCCCACCTCCTAACCTAAAAAAAAGCTGTGTGCACATGGCAGGTTTCAGGTTGCTTGGTAATGACATTAACGAGATAAACACTCACTTTTCTCAGTACTGTTTTCAGAGGGCAGTCGAAGTAGAAAAACAAACTGACATATTAAGGAACATAATTTACAGATCAAAGGTCACTGCCTGGAAAGGTTATAAAAGGGAAAGTCAAACTGAAAGAAGCTGACTATAAACATAGAGTAAAACGAAGTGCTTGCCTCCTTCTGCCAAGCCACCTCTAGGCAGAGGTGTTCTTGCCAGCACCCTCCTGCAAAAAGCATATTCAAAGCTATACAGGGTGTTTCTTTAATTCTTTACAAAATTGAAAACAAAAAGCTGATAGCTACGTAGATGCTGCCTTCACTGTATGTTTGTGGGGCTTGGAGGGCGTTATATGAGGGGATAAACGTCACAGCATGTCGGCTAACTAACAAAATTTTGTTACTTAACTTTTTCATCATCAGTTTAATGGGCCATGCTGCAATTGCAGTTTTAAAGGGAGCTATTGGTAAAGGCTAATCCGATTATACAGTTTGTAAAAAAAAAAAAAAAGAACGACCACTGAGATATTCATTGTTAAAATTTTACCGTCCTTCGCTTGATTAAAAACCGCACACTGAATGGCGCGGCTGGTTATAATTCGTAGAAGTGTCATGGATTTGTTTCAGGTCCATCGTCACTATCTCCATAGCGTTCCTATAATAGACACGCCGGCGTCACACTTCTGGGATAGTGACAGATGGACAGAGGTGACTAAGTTACTCTTCTACCACGCATAATCAGGTGCGCAGTTTTGAATTAAGCGAAGAATGGCAAAATTTTAACAATGAATATCACAAAGCTCATTGTCTTTTTGAAAATTGCCTCAATTGGGATGGGCTTTATTGATTGCTCCCTTTAAAACTGCAATTGCAACATGACCAATTAAGTCATCAAATAAAAAGACAATTATCAGGTTTTGGTTAATTAGTGATTATACTGTGACATTTATCTCATCTAATGTCTGCCGAGCCCCACAAACATACAGTGAAGCGGCATCCACATAGCTACCAACTCTTATTTTTTTAAAAATTTGGTAAAAAATAAGAAAAAAAAAAAACACTGTATACTCAAATCTATAAAGGATTGCAAAAAAAATCGGGTTGTGGATATGTAGGCATCGTGATGTTGGTCAGCCATTCAAATAATGCGCATGTGTCTATGCCAGAGATGAGACATTTAGCCAGTGCAGTACAACTGGTAGTCTGGGTCTTTAACATGCAATACACAGAAGTGATGAATAGATGTGTGGGGGTATGTTGATCACTCAAATCGAAATGGATAGGGGTGGGTTTTGAGCACATGATCTGTGGGTTCTGCAGCAAAGGTTTGTGAACAATCTTACTAGCTCTTCGAACAAATCATAATTAGAAGCTGGGAATTTCGTAACCTAAATGGTGTCAATGTTAACTAAAACAATATGTGAGAACATTTTAGATTTTTTTTTTATAAACTCATTACGTAAAAGTCTTTAAAATTCATAAAGTCTGAAATAAGTGTCATAGCGATAAAAAAAAATTCGAAAGGAAATTGGTTGTATAAATATTTACACTGAAGTGTCAGTAACGGCTCCTTGACTCACAATTATAAGATACACTTAGGCCAGTGCGGTGTAAAAGGTAATCTGAAGTAGCACAATATGTAGCACAGTTGTGATGTCAGGAACAAAAAGCATGCTGTTCGAACTCCTGATCAAATAAAGATACTAGAGCAGGGAACCTTTGGCTCCGAAGCAGATTCAGCATTCATAAATGTAAATACTGAAATTTAAAAATATAAAAGAAAACATTAGCATATCCAGTAAATGAGGTGACATGCCTTTGACTGTGTAACTAGAGGTCTTGCAACACCGAAACACGTGCTTCTTCTCTTCCCCCATCGCCTTCTGTGCACTGTTCCACCATATGTGCACAAACACTTGTCAACTGCCTTCTTGAAGATTTCCCACGCACTCCGACGTGTACAGCTGTATAGCTCAATAGATTAGACGTTGCGGCTTCAACCAGAGGGACACAGGCTCAAACCCCAGCACTTCCACTCTTCCGGTGCTTTTTTATACTGTTGAGAGCAGTCTTGCCGTTACCATGGCAGTGTAGCACACATCCTGTTAAATGCGGTCACGGACACGCATTGAGCACTCCAGTTAAAGGGCTGTATACAGCTGCCTCCATAAAAAGTGGAGTCAACCTATGCCAAAATAGCATCTGTAGCACTCACCGTTTCTTTAACGGTCGGATGTCTCATTTGCTTTCTTTTCTTTGCGCTTGGCATCTTCGTGTGTCACTGAGGGAAGAAAACTCAATACTGTAGTTTACGGCAATGTTACGTCTAGATCATATGAGCACTTCATAGTTAATAAAGGCATTATTCTCACCAACAGGTAACACCAAAAGCCCAGATCATTTTATGTTGAACAGATAGGCTTGCAGGATCAGGTAGAAATAGATTGGCTTGAATGTCATTATGTACACAAATGTGGGCTACATTAGTGTCAACATCTGATCACAAGCATTATTAGAACAAAACGCCTACCTCTTTTTATTTCAATCTGAATGAGCACAGTACCAGCACACTTTCATATGCCACATTGACCACTGTGTGACGCATATTAAATATAAGAGACTAGCAATATTAGTGGACTGGAAGTTTCTCCTATAGCATGAACCAGTGCTGCCACACCGTAAAGACAGGCTGTTCTTTAAACAAATTTGCAGTCTTATTAAATGAGAAACGCACAACATGTGTCCCAAAAAATACCCTTTTCAAGAAGGTGTATTTTTAGCCAAAATTGTCTCTTCAAGGCTAGTCCCAGCAAGCAGAGTTACAGATCATAAGAAAAACGTACTGCATAATTCTGAATGGAGGAGGCATTTATCAGTATAGGTAGCATATCCTTTTTCCACCAAGGTGGAAAAAGGATATCTTTTGCAGCCTTTTTCAGCCTGGTGCCTCTATAGAGTGGCCAAGCTGTGTGGTCACCTTTCAACCAATTTGATGGGATTACTGAGAAAGCACCGTCCTCCATGAAGTTAACAACATGAAACATTATCTGTAAGGAAGAAGTGTACCATTTACTTTCTAAGCCATTTCTGAAAAATTTGCCACTCAGAACACATACAATAGAGGGATACTGTTACGCATGCAAGTGAGTAAGAGAAAACAAAATATCATAGGAGCCCTGTCCATGTGGCAAGCAGACATATTCGCATTTGATGTCTTTCACGCTGCACAACGAGTACTCTGTTGAGACTTGTCGCCTCGAAGATTCCAAGCTCACTGGAGGGCACTACACTGACGTATAGGTTATCACACACTCTGAAAAACTGGCCACCAGATGCTGTGCTCCCCTTTCAAGTTCCCTCCGAGCGTCCTGCGATATTCTCCTCCTTTTATGGCGATTGGACAGCTCCGACAGTGAACGCTTAACACGCTACATTCTCCACAATAAGAAGTAACAAAATACTACGCACCTTGTTTTCTGTTTACTTTCCACGGCGAACGGCGATTCAACCATAGGACGATGGTGCGGATAACGGTTTCGACAGCCTCGGACTTGCGCGGGAACACTGCCGCTGACTTCGCAAACAAAAGAAACGTACTACTTCTGGCTACGGCTAGAGACGAAAGGCCTAGACGGCCTAGAGCCCATAGAGTGTGCCCAGTGAGCGTGCTCCTCGGCTCCAGAGTCCGAAAAGGCCCCATGGGCTTTCAATCATTTTATTAATGAACAAAATAAATAATCTTATTGCATATAGTACCGAATAACAAGTACAATTTTGAAGTATAAAATTGTTTTTGATCACCTTAGCACTTTAGCCAATAATGAACAGTTTGGCTGTAGTTTGGTGGTGTCTGTGAACATTGGTCGACGGCAGGCAGCGTACACAAAATGGCAGCCGTGTTTTTCCCGTTTTCCGATTTGCACCGATTGAGAGAAGACGAAGTGGTCCGCGTACAAC